>MNCI01000286.1:499216-509255 GCA_015680685.1 Gnetum montanum | reverse complement strand
GCAACCGCAATATTACGTACGCGATATCGCAGCCTATCTCCTCATCTATAAGTAAGAGGTAGACAGATCAGTTATCATCATTAGTCAGTTTTAGAGTCAATTAGTTTTTAGTGTTTTCATTTCTTTCTCTCAACACTTTTCCTCCTAGTGTATGTCAATAGTGTGGTGATCNTTCTGCTGCTCCTATTGCATAACCACAACTATGGCTCCTTCTCTTATTTCAAGCACCACTTAGAATGATGTAGCATTCCTAGAGATCTATTTTGACCATTGGGCCTCTCCTCCCTCTCCTCCTAATTACAAAGATATTTGTCCATTGATAGGATCTATAGAAACTATGGGTTGTATGGCATTATCGATAACTGATTAGAAGTTGGCATCCTCATGCGTTCCCCAACTGATAGTCTCTGCGATTTATTGCAAATGAATCGTGGATGGCCTGTATTCATATAGTAGCAATGGTGGAACTTTTTATTGTTGTTGTTCTTACTATTGCTATTACTACTGATCGCTAGGTTACACTTATTGTCATTGTTCAATAGTATGTGTGGTCTCCCTAGCTTCTATTTCTTCCTCCACCTGAACTTTCTTTGGTGGTGCTAGCTTGAGCATTTCATCATATGAGTTATTTTGGACCTTTCTAAGGATATCATTAGTGTACCCCCAGGATTCCAGCATGTTTGCATAGCTTCTTGATTAGGCAAAGGAATGGAAGTATGAGCTTCCCTACCTTTTTTCCTTGAATCGCCTTTGAATCTCCATAAAATAGAGTTATGTGAGATTGGCGTTGCACTTGTCCATTAGAATTGCACTTTCTATGCCCACATAGGTGGATAATCTATTCAATCTCTTTGTGGGAAATAGGTGATATGTACAAATTTTGAAATAAATTCTTTTCTCTAGAGTCAACTCATTGTACTTCTTATCTTCTTTTCCATATGTCCTTTTTAACCATAGTTTTCTAGTTTCTATGTCTAATCTTGTGGATAGATGTGATAGTCTTGCCTCTTCATTAGGGACATTCAGGGCTTCAGTTATCACCTTTATTGAATATGAAATGGAGATTCCCTCAATGTTGATTGTAGTATCCTCTTCTTTATTATGCCAAAATTTGTAGGTCTCCCGTAGATACCAATTTCCATTGTTTGACAGGATGGGCTGTAGTGGTGATGCTTAGAGCTACATCCTTACTACCTCTAGAACAAATTCCATGAATGGAAAATAGTTCATCTCCACAATTACTATGGTTAAGAGTGATTTTTCCTAGATGGTGTGGAGGCATTCTTGTCACAATGTTAGACGCTCTACTATTCTTGCAATACTTCTACCTCTACTTGGGTCGATTGTCCTATAGTAAAGGTTTCCTGATGAACACTAAAGGATTGAGCCTCCTACTCTGCATGTTTTGCTTATGGCTCTTGTTCTCCTATTTAGCCTCTCCCATGGCCTCTTGGTTTCTTACATGCTAGTTGTGAAAGTTCAGCTTGTGCTCCTCTGTTTGGGGCCATCTACAATCAATCAAGGATTTGGAGTTACTAAAGTTTTTTCATAGATTCTTAATAGTTATATGCCTTACTTATACCCTTAGTTACATTAAGTTCTTAGTTTATTATGATTGCAGAGTTAGGAAATTTTCAAAAAGTAAACTCATTAGCACTTTTCTATGGCTTAAGATAATTGGTATGGTTGATTAGGAGTCCTATTAAAGTTGTTTGGCCTTAATATGAGTGATTTTTCATGAATAAATCTTGTTATTTTCCTTTAAAATTACCCATATAATACCTTTCAGGTGTTAGAAATTTTGAAAAATTGGCTTATAAATTCCTCACTAGCACCCCCCACGACTAAGATGAGCACTCTAGGATCAAATGGATTCAAAAATCAATAAAATTGGAGGAATATTGTGCAAGTTATGGCTTGGGGAAGCTAGGAGGTCCAAGCTCAAAATTCAGAATAAGAAATAGCAACAACTCTCCTTTCTTCAAAAGTTGAAACTAAGAAAAATTCTCTATGTTCCTACCTATACATAGATTTTATAGGCTCTAATATTGGAGGCAAAAAATTCACATTTTCTGATACTTTTTGAGGATAAAAAATGGGTCATTTGGAATGTTTAGAAGGTATAAAGCATGTTGAAAGGGTCTCAGGCTATGGAAGGTGCATATTTTTTGAGAATTTAGCATAGAAAGTTCATAAAGAAGGAATCTCAAGCTACAAAAGTTCATGAAGTATTGATAAGATGGATGATATGGGTAATGAGTTCATGTTGTTGGAACGTATAGTTTGAATGTTAAGGAAGTTTTTATTGACATTTATTATTGTTGGAAGGCTTTAGATGATGTGGAATTGCTTGGTAGGTATAAGATACAGTAGTTATACAAGTGGGTCCTTCCCAAAGTAGACTTCAACCCTTAATGCCCTTGTATAACCACACCTAAAATTGTCCTTAGATACTTGAGTTGAATGTAACACATATTTGTTGAGCAAAACACACATGTTAGTATCACCAAGTTAGGAAAATTATGCTATGTTGCACAAAACCAAGGGCTATGATTATTCATACAGTGAGGTGAAATGGACTTAGAAGGGATTATAGAAATCAAGACATAAGGTATCTTACCATAGGCATAATTAATTCTTGTGTTTTATTACTAGTTAAAGTAATCACTAGCCTTTTTGTCCAAGATTCAAACCATGTCTAGACGACATTTTAGTGACATCACATTATCTCATCTCTTGGAATTACAATTGTAAGAATAACACTATTTCAAGAAGTATTGTCCCTTGGCGTATTGTTCAAGGGAGGAGTTTATTCATTGCACCTTTTTATTTTTTAGATTCTTGAGAAGCCTCCTACCTTTAGGCATGGGTAACATGTATTTCTAGTGGGACCCCTAGAAATTTATTTTGTGCATGAGTTTTATTTTTATCTATATCAACCTTACTAGAGGACTACCTTTAGGGATGGGCAACATGTCTTTCCATTGACATGGTAAGGCAACACTTATTTTTCTTTTACTCCCATTTTTTATTATATCTACAAGGATATAATACAACCTAAACAATAGGATATGACTAACAAAAGTAATTCAAGAAAGTCCACAAATCCCCTTGATGTCACATCCTTTACATTCCCACTTGGTTCTTCACTTTTTAGTCTAGACATAATGATCATGAGTTTATACTAAGTTGTATGATGGAAAACGAATATCATTATGGCTATGGTAAGAACCTATTATTAATGGAATGGAATGAATGAATGTTGTGGTCTCACTGTTTAAATAGTCAATTCCTTATGACTTGATAACATAGAGAAATCTTCACTTTATTGGACTACATCTTGCCTTATTCTTTATGTGTTTTATTAACAATCAAAATTATTTACAAAGGTCATGAAACAAAGTATGAAAAATATGGTCAAAATTGGAAAAATATGGAAAGAATGAAAAATTTTAAAGAATGAGAAATCATTAGAGAATTGAAAAATGTGAAAGAATATCAAAAATTTAAGAAATGAAAAAGTATAAAAGTTTGAAAAAATGTCAAAGAATGAGAAAAATAAAAGAAAAAGAAAAATTCAGTAACATACCTACAGTTCTAGATTGACACCCCCACAACTATCATTAGAATTACTTAAATGGAAGATAGAATAAGTAGAGGACTATTGGGTGGACTAGGTAGATTTCTTGGAATATTTATAATAGAATTTAACTTGTTGGATGTTGACAAGAATGAGCTTATGTGGACAAGATGGATGGTAGAGATCTAAATCTCTAGATGGATAAGTGGCTTGAACAATGTATGGTCCCTTCCAAAGTGTCTAAAATTTAGCTTTTGGGATAGATGATTAGGATTATAGTAAAGGACCTTATCACTCAATTGTATAGTTACATGCCTTATTCATGTATCATGCCTAAGTTTGAAGTAATGTTTATGGACTTCATTACTCATGAGTGCTACAAGCCTGTTCTCATTTAAATGATTCAAATTCATGAGATGTTCTCATTGGGCTAAGCTCAAGTCAAGGTCAAGTTCATTGGTGGTAGCTAGAGTGTAGAGCTCTACTTGGATTAGGAGTGTTAGCAACTTTTCATAAACTAACTCATATAGTGAGTACCCTATGGGTAGTTTCTAGGATGTCCTATAGGTCCATAGAACATCATTTAGTTTGGTGCTCTAGTCCTTTCTAAACCTACTAACCATTCTAGTAAGTATCCTAGTAATTTCATGGTTAGCCACTTCCGCTTGACCATTTTCTTGGGGATGATATGGTGTTGTTAGCTTATTGTTCACTTTAAGTTGCTACATGAGCTTTTTAAAAGTAGCACAAGTGAAGTGAGTTTCGTTGTCTAATATGAGCATTCACAATACTTCAAATCTATTTATCACATGTTGTTAGAAAAATTTGGTAGCTTTATTCACTGTACAGTAGTTTACTAAAGCTACCTCTACCCAATTGGTATAGTAATCCACAGTCACAATTATGTGACCTTTTTCATTCAACATTGGTGTTATGGACCCCATAAAATCAATTCCCCATATGTTAAATGGTTCAAGTGGCTATATCTAGTGTTGTGGTCCTTTATATTTGGCTATAACTCCTCCATCTTTTTGGCATCACTCACAAGACTGTGCAAAAGTGTGGATATCTCTCAACAAGTTAGGCCAAAGTAACTTACCATCATCAACTTGAGTGTTGCTTTGTGCCTTGTGTAGTGGCCACCACAGGGGCCTTCATGGATGTCCTATAAGACTCTTTGTTGGTCACAGTTCGACACACACCATCTAATGAGCCCATTTGCATAGATCTTGTATATATTTCCATTTATTTCCATATATATTTCTTCTCTGTGAAGGAATTGTTCTCATTGTTTCTTAGTCCATTCAGTAGAAAGCCCTTGTATTGATAGATATGTTAGTTATTCTGTAGTCCATGGCTTCCCTATTGCACTTATAGCCTATACTGTTTTGATAAACAGATCCTCATCAAGAAATTGATCTGATAAACTAATTGATCTTTGGGATCCCATTTCAACCTTGATAGATGATTGAATACCACATTTTCTGTTCCTTTTTGTCGATCATCGTGATGCCAAATTCTTGTAGGATAATGAGCCATCTTATCACTCTAGGACTAACCATTGGTTTCTTCATGAGAAATCAAATGGCATTATGATAGGTATGGACATAGATTTGATACCCAAGCACATAATGTCTAAAATTCTCAAGTGCATACACCATAATCATCAGCTCTTTTTCTATGATGATGTAGCTTAAGTGTGCTTCAGTGATGCTCTTGCTAGCATATTGTATAGAGTAAGATCTCTTTGATCATCTAATTGTGTTAGTACTACACCAATCACATGGTTAGAAGCATCGGTCATGATATCGAAAGGTCTTGACCAATCTGGAGCTTGGAGGATTGGTGTCTTTACTAGTTTTTGCTTTAAAGCTTCAAATGTCCTTTCACATGACTCTATCCATTCAAAGGATGCATTGTTCTTCGTGAGTTCTACAAGTGGTTTGGCTATCTTTAAAAAATTTTCTATGGATCTTCTATAATATCTTGTGTGGCCTAAGAATGATCTCACATTTTTGACTATTTGTGGCCTTTGAGTGATATTTTAGACGACTCTAATCTTTTTAGGATCTACCTCAATACCTTTTTGGAAGATTTTATGTCCCAACACTATACCTACTTGGACCATGAGATGGCTCTTTTGCAAGTTGAGCTTAAGATTGGTTTCGACACATATTTTTAGTACCTACTCCAATCGGTCTAGTGCTTGTTTGAAATATAGCCCGTATGTCAAAAAATCATCAATGAATACTTCTACACCATTTTCAATTTTCTTTTAGAAGATGTTGAGGACTAGTCTTTGGAAGGTGGCTAGCACATTGCAAAGACTGAAGGGCATCTGCTTGTAGGCAAACATTCCCCATGGACTAGTGAACATTGTTTTCTCCTAGTCTTTAGATGCAATGCAGATCTAATTATATTTGTTGTATCCATCTAGAAAACTATAATATCTATGTCTTGTAATGGTTTCCAAGACTTGATCAACAAATGATAGAGGAAAGTGATCCTTGAACGTAGCAACGTTCAACATTCAGAAGTCAATGCACACTTGCCATTTGCCCTCCTTGAACAATCACCAAGGGCCTAATCCATTCACTATCAACAATAGGTTAATTGAATCCTATCTTTAGCAATTTTTTCAACTCTTTCTTGACTACTTCTTTTAGTTTAGGAGCCTTCATTAGGGTTTGCATCTTGGTTTGACTATAGGATCAGTATATATCTGGTGTTGGAAAATTCGTGGATCAATTCCCATGATCTCATCATAAGACCAAACAAAGGTTGTGGGCCATTTTTTTATCACTTCTAACAGCTCCCTTTTCTATTCTTCTATTAAAGTGATGTTGATTAGTGTTGGCGACCATTTGGGACGCGATCGCCAATGTGTCCTCGAACAGGATTTAGGTGCTTGCTGGTCTCTAGCAACACCAAGGCTCAGATACCTCCAAATAGACTCAGTAGTTAATGTAAGTATGTGTGTGTGCTGTTGCGGTGTGCGGTTGTGAAAAATTAAACGATTGCGTTGTGTGTAAACTATAAATGACTTATCATAAAGAGATTCAACCAACTTTGCCAAGTACTATGAGTTGTTGAGATTTTCTATTTTGTTTAATTGTCTAGTCTACACAGTCCTTATAATACCTACTTGTAACAAATAAAATTTTGCAAAAACATTTAAGCACAACTTTGTGAATCTACTTCTAATTTTCTCCAGAGAAGAGATAGTTCCACAAGAAAACTATAAATAGAGCGAGATTCAATGGAAATAGACAGAAGAGAAAAAGAAAGTAGATTTGTGTAAAGATATCAAATGCTTGAACAAGGTAAAATGATATGAGTAAACACTTCGCAATAAAGTTGATGAGACGTGATATCACATGGGCTGTGATATCGCATGCACGATATCACATCATCCCCTGCGATGTCGCGTATGCGATATCATGGTTTGCCACCAAATCTATAAATAAAAGGCAGCACTCCCTTCATTTCTCATCCTAGGCTAGAAGTAGTGAAGCTCTGGCAGTTTAATCACTCCAGAGATAGAATTTTTCCATGTGCCCATAGTAGGAGTCCCCAAGTGAACGGANCTACTCATCGCGATTAGATCCTCTCACCCTTATCTCCTAGAATGTGGGATGAGTACGACTTGATTACGAGCATCTACGGATGTGTATGGCTAGTCAAGCAATCAGCTGCTCATCACACTTAGGCTAGTTAGGTGCCTCAGTACCACGACTTCGAGCACGTGTGTTACGTGTGGTGATCCCAGTAATGATTAGCGTTTGGTAGCCATAGTTGCATCATTCAGGGTGTGTACGGTAAGTGGGAACGGATGCTGACGCTAGTTAATTTAGACTTAGGATATTAGTTAGAATTAGTTAGTTCTCTCAACCCTTTGCTCTTAGCGTAGAAGACATAAAACCAGAAAAGACCAAAAAAATCATATACCTCGGACTTACTTAACCATACACCGTGACAACAACAAATAAGTCTAGGAAGACAACGAATGATTAACCCCAAGTGTTCAATGGGGCATTTAGGTATTTAGTCTGCGGAGTTCGACTGGATCGCGTGTGCTACGCTCGTTTCGTATGGTTGAGTGTAGGGGTACCTCACCACTCATCATTGGCACCGTTGCTGGGGACTAAGTGTTTGTGTGCCGAATAGAACATAAGGGATATCACTCACATCGTTGTGAGCCTTAACAAACCTTCAGGTTAATCAAGAAAAAATTTATATAATGGTGAAATTAGCACACCGATAAAAATGCCTTCTTCTCATAAGAGCAACTCACCACCTAAGGACCATACTAGAGATAGTCATCAACATAAAACACATAACCAAAAGTAGCCAAGTCCTAAATAATAAAAGATAGTTTATACTCATCCCGATGAGTATATTCCATATTTTACTTTTATTCTCCATCAAGATGAACAGCTGCAATGGAGAGATTTGCAAGGTAACATCGTGTTACCCTCAGATCGATCAGTCTCTCACATGCTTTTCCGTGCCTTGGCACAGATTGGCATGCAAGAACATTTCGTAGAATACATTGCAGAAGATTTTGACATGAGGGATTATTATCCCACAGATGCCCAACTTATGAGAGACTTAAGGTAGGAGAGTTAACATGCACTTTTGAAGGGCAAGGTCTTGCACGTCCTTAGCGAGATAGGAGATGAGGAACCCTTTATCATGGGTTCTTTAGCAAAGGATGTTCCCCCTCCTAACGATGATGAGAAGGATGAGTATCAGAACCTACGTTCAATGATACATATCCCTCGTTCTAATGCCCGTGAACACGAGTTGTTCACAGAGGGAACAACCACTCATGCTAAGGACTGGCACTTAGATCATCACCACGATCAGGGCCGTAGCAACCGAAGAGAAGGCAAGAAACATCGTCATGGCGATGGTTCCCCTTCTTCTTCTCCTTCATCCCATCACTCATCCTCTCCTTCCACATCTGGGCGCAGCCACCATGAACATAAAGGTGAGGATAAAAGTAAGAAAGATGAAAGACCTTGACGTGAAAGTCGAGAGAGAGGACAAGGGCAAGGACGTAGGGAGAGTAGGGAATAACACAGACATCATGAAAGAGATGATCATGACAAGCCCCTACTCACAACTCGAAGTATGCTTGACATAACGAAGGTAGTTAGGATTCCCACAAGGCATTTAAAGGATAGTTGAATAAAATGATTAGACATGAATAATATCCCATGGTTTGAAGGGGGATACAATGCTGATCTGCAAAATCATTTACAGGAATTCCACGATGCCTATGCCTTGTAGAATATAGAAAATAAGTGGCAAAAACTTAAGCTATTCCCAAGGACACTCACCAAAGAAGCAGAGAGCTAGTACCGGTCCTTAGAACCGAAAACCATCAGGAGGTGGAGTACAATGCTAGAACTGTTCAACGAAAAGTATCAAATGTACTCCAGAGTGTCCAATTTGCATAAGTAGATCCAAGGTTGGAAGCAAGGTACACATGAACCCTTGGATGCTGCCATGGCCTAATATTACACATTGTTACATCATTGCCCGGGCCATGGGTACGCTTAGTGAAATCAACTTTGCCACATCGTAGATGGGCTAAGGAATGAAACTAGAAGAACCCTTGGGACTTATGCCCAAGGCAGACTCTCACAACTTAGAGCCCACGAAGTACGTAACTTGTTGGAGCAAGTAGCAAACGAAGAGGGTGAGCTACAAAAAAGGGAAAGTGCGGAAGGGTACAACTGTGATCCCTCCCTTCGGAAGAAGGGAGTAAAATTCTATGATGAAGAGGATGAGTCCCCAATCGAAGAATTGGTGAACTAGAAAACCTTGTCGATCAAACAATTAACAACAGAATTAGTGGCTAAGGTAGACGATGTATGGAGTTCCTTAGAATCTAAGATTGAAATAGTCTTGAAAATTGTAGAAGAGTCTAAGGTTGAACAAAGCAGTGACAAAGGTAAGAAAAAGTGGAGAGATTTAGGCCCTTCACATAACAAGGGTAAGGCAAAAATCACTAACTCCGATGTGGCTGAGGATTCTGATTCAGACGATAATGGTGGATGTGAGATTTGCCATTATGACCATCCTAAGGGATGTTGCCCTATCATCTCACATCTATAGAAGTCTGGGGTGTATGCGCTTAATCCAATACTCAACCAACAGCAAACACCCTGCAAGTTACCTTATCCATAAGGTAACCGAAGGCAGTTCCAAAAAACCTTAACATATTATCCAAGTGGAACTCCACCACAGCCCATTGGACAACATCAGTAGTGGCAATACCCACAGTCATGGGGGATGCCACCGCAAACACAATAGTACCCTTACCGTTAGCCTGATCCACATGGTTACTATGTGCAGCAGCCGATTTCTCCAAGTGACTCTATGGGTCACACAACCCCCAACCATCACTACCAAGCTCGGGAGTACTTCAGAAGGACTCCTTCTCCTCCG
>MNCI01000286.1:485459-495557 GCA_015680685.1 Gnetum montanum | reverse complement strand
TGTTCCATGGGGCGTTTAGGCATTTAGTCTATAGAGTTCAACCGAATCGCGCATGCTATGCTTGTTTCGTATGGTTGAGTGTAGGGGTACCTCGCCACTCATCAAAAGCTATCCCAAATTCAATAACTACGAATTGTTCAAACTTCCAAGGCTTAAATAAGTAATTTCTTCAAGACAATCCTACTACGTTACCAAAAAATTACTGCATAAACTATCACGTATGAGACTCCATTTTGGCTAGATAATGGATGTCAACAATTTCATTCAACAGATGCTTCAAAAGACTTGACAATTTCTAATTGAAATACCACGGAGATTCACTTTAAAGATAAAAAGAAGCTATTCTGGTCCCATCAAAATACCAAAGATTTTCTGAACCCTCTTGACTATTGAATCGTTCAATGGCTTGACTACATGTAGAGGCTCTCTTACAACAATCTCAATAGCAGTTCTTATACGTTGCACAATAACCAAATTCACTACTAAAATGCTCTTAAGGCTTTCAAACACAAGCTCTTCTATGGCAAAATTTTAATAGAAATTTCTTTCGTGCAACAAGAAACAATAAGAGCAATCTAAAATCCCAAAATTACTTGCCAAGCATGATATCATCTACACCACTAGCTAAACAATTTAAACAAAATAAAAAATAAAAAACATAACTCACAGGACTATGACAAAGAGGCGGAAATCTTTTCTTTAGCAAGCCATCTTTCAAGCAATCTTTCATAATGTGTGACCCCAAGTGTGTGATAAGTGAGACCTCTTTTCTTCTTACCCATGAAGCCTTTTTATAGGGCTCAAAAGGTAGTTACACATTCCAAAATATCTTTGCTAACTTCTCTCCCAAGGAAAATATAACTTGCCCAACAAGTTAGGAGGTATAACTTGCTTAACAAGTTAGTAGATTACTTGCCCAACAAGTTAGGAAGTTATAACTTAGGAAATTAGAAAGTTAGGAGAAAATCATGCTAACATTGGCATGTGTAAATATTACAAATATTGCTTTTGTAAGCAATAATTTTTAAAATAAATCCAATAGCTCCATATAATTGTTATTTTTATTTTTATTTGTCTAGAATTTTTAAGTTTTAAATACTATTGAAGCCCTAGTAATTCTATGAACAAGGTGGTGGTAAAAAGATAATGCAATATCCACCTTGGTGTAGACGTTGGTGGTGGCGGTAGCCAATTTGTGTAAGCTTATATAAATAAATTATCTACATTTGCACTTTGAACCTGTGTAAAATTTGCTAGAAACAAAAATTTAAATCCGGTGGTGGCTCAAAATATGAAGTCCGAATGTGAAGGCGCCAGGCCTGGAACTGCTGGTAAATGATTTCAAATTATTATGCCCTGCCAGAACCGTATATCAACTGCCACTGTGAAAGAAGGCTCTGCCACCGCGTTCGGTAATGTTGCCGTGTGTTCCCTAAAAACTGAGGCTGTTGTAACCTTTGCTTCTTGCAAATGCTCTTCCCTTGCCAAGAACCGGATCAAATATAGCCCATTTTTCAAAGATTTTGAAGATAATTACAGATCACCTCCTCTAAGCTCCCAACAACAGTTTTTCACGTTCGCTGCAACCTTACCCGAGAATGCACCTCCTCCCCGAATTGAAGAGCATCAAACACACTTGCAGACTACCGAATCAAGGTGAAGAATTTAAGCTTTGAACAGCAAGGCGTTTTGGCATGCGAAACGCATCCTCGCGCGGTCAGATATCAAACCCCTTTCGAGTCTTGTCGACTACTACCCCTGCCTCTTGGCTGCCTTGCTTGCGACCACATATCAAATATGAACACCGACGACATGGAGAGACAACAGCACCTATAGAAACCCTTTCAAAACACAACCAAGCGTGACTTAGATCAATGCTGAGGTCTGTTAGCATCGTTAACGGCTCTCACGTGCACTCGAGTCGAAAGACACTCTATACAGACGACAAGAACCTCAAACAAAACGCTATTCAGGTTTGATTTTTCTAAGATAGGCAACGGATAGACATATCCAAATATCGAGATGGCCATGGCATGCGACAGATAAAGAGGTGCGTCCAAATGCAAAGTAGATCTAAAACTCTAGGCGAGGTGCTGAGTACGGTAAGGTGAAGAGACTAATCTTAACGGCACACATGCGCAATCCAAAAAGATGGCCTTTGATCCGCCGCTTTCCTTCATTGAACCATTTTTGCAATGTTCCATCTTGTTTTTTATTTGCTTCTTTTTATTTATTTAAAACCAACGAAACATATCGGTATCCCTGTTAATATTAGCCCTACAAATCCTATCAAGATTTTTCAAAGCTAATTTAATCTTGTAAGACACTTCTGGTTCCCAACTCATCATAAGATTTGTATTCACTGGCATCCTACATTTGGTATCTCTTTGCATTACTTTATTAAGAGATGAAATTGCCTTTGTTACTGTAGAGGCCTTCCTTCCTTAATTTGTGTTACAAACAGAAATTTCTCTAACTGCATAAACCTTTAATCATGCCAACCTATTCCATGAAATGGCCAAATGTGCCAACAATTAGTACTGACATTTTTTTGTTTAAAAATTCATATTTCAATGTGGCTAGTAGGACCTTNCTCAACACAACAAGCTTCCATCTTCATCAAATTCAAATGTTATAATTGTCATGCTTACTCAAATAATCACACATTGGATCAAGGCAGGAGCCCTTCCACAAAAATGAACTAAACCAAGAAGCCCCATAGTTTATCTCCAGATAGCAAGGCAAAAACCATGCAAAGCTCTACTTGATTTTGGATCAGGAATGAACTTAATCTCACAAGACATGTATCAGGCTTGGAATCTACCACCACTAAAGAATACTAACATTCAATTAGAGCTTGTAGACTAGTCAATCATAGTTCCACTAGGATAGGTGGATGATATGATTACAACCATCAGTGGTTGGTCTTACCTTGTGAATTTTCTAGTCATTCATGTGGGGGNTATGATTGACTAGTCTACAAGCTCTAATTGAATGTTAGTATTCTTTAGTGGTGGTAGATTCCAAGCCTGATACATGTCTTGTGAGATTAAGTTCATTCCTGATCCAAAATCAAGTAGAGCTTTGCATGGTTTTTGCCTTGCTATCTGGAGATAAACTATGGGGCTTCTTGGTTTAGTTCATTTTTGTGGAAGGGCTCCTGCCTTGATCCAATGTGTGATTATTTGAGTAAGCATGACAATTATGACATTTGAATTTGATGAAGATGGAAGCTTGTTGTGTTGAGGAGGATTGGAGGTAGATAGGATGGAAGCAGATGTGTTATCCATTTGTTGAATCTTTTTAGGACTTGTTCGAAAGAATGGTCGTTTCCTAGTTTTTGATTCATATGTGATCACCTCCTCTTGTGTAATAACTGCTCTTTTTATACTCTTATGATGTGGTTGTGATGGAAGTTCCCCTTGCATGATAGGAGGTAGCACATGTGGTAAAGCATTCATGTGTTGATTTGAACTAGTTGCTGGTGTATGCATGTATGAGTTTGGATTAGTCCTTGGTGGCATAAATCTATGGTACTCAAGTGGATAGTACTATGGAGTTTGAATGGTTACATTTGCTAACAAGATTGGATGTTGGATGTAGTATCCATAAGGATCAAGCTATCAATATTGATACCATTGGTGAGGTGTTGGCATGGCCCATTGGGGTTGTTGCCATTGCTAATAATATTACTCTTGTGGCTGTGTCAAAGCTCCACTGGGATAGAATTTTGGTTGGAAGCTTTGCCTATAGTTACCTTGAGGATAAGGTAACCTTCTGAGCATTTTTTTCATAACAAATTTAGGATTAAGTGCATATGCCTTCGTTTCTTGTAAATGTGCCATTGCTGGGCAACATCCCTTGGGATGTTCGTATTGACACATGGCACATCCTTCCTCATCGATGGAGCTGGTATCTGAACACTCAGCCCCTTTATCCAAAATATTTCTTCTTTTTCTTATCTTTGTCCTTTTGAAAGGCTTTATCTCTTCTTTCCTCCATAATCTTTAATTTTTCATCTATCAAGTTCCACATTTTTCTACCTTCACTACAATATTAGTTATAGTTTTTTGAATTGGTAGAGTCTTCTTTTGAATTTCCTGTTAAAAGTTTTCCTCTTTTTTGGTATCATAAAATCATGCATCTCTTTTCCTAATGGATGGGTCTTTGTTAACTCTATTGTTGATTCTCTCTTTCTTAACTCATCTCCTTCTTTTTCCACTTGGTTAATTAGTCTCTAGATTCAATGGGTAGTCATTTTTGATAATCTACCTTGGGGATAAACCCCAAGGATCTCTCTAGTTTTGTTTCGTAACACATCTACAAAGTGTTGTAGTTGCTCCTGTTGTGAGAATCCATGGCTTGGGCATCTATGTAGTAGTGAATAGTATCTACTCATTACCACATCAAGGGTTTCATGAGTCCCTTGCTTTCATCCTTGGATTTGTTTCTTTAAGTTAGACAGCAGTGAGTAGGTTTTGTACTCCATCTTCTAATTGATTCAAGTTCGAGGGATCGGTACTAGCTCTTTGCCTCTTTCACAAGTGTTCTTGGGAACAACTTCAACTTCTGCTAGCCACTTTCAATGTTTTGTAGGATGCAAGCATCGTGGAAAGCTTGGAGGTGGTGTTATGGATCAACATTATAACCACCTTCAAATCTTGGCATGTTATTCATATCAAGCTATTTGATATGACTATCCCTCACATGCCTAGTTAGAATGTAAATAACTTCATAGATGTTGATCATGCTTTGGGTTGTCAGCAAGGGTTCATCATACTAATCATGTTCATGTGCTCTATTATAGCGATACCCCCTTTTATGCTCATATCTTTCGCAATCCTCCCTCTAATCCCTCCATCTTCTTTGCTCATAACCTTCATCTTCCTCATTTGAACGTCTTGAATAATGATTATGATGATCATGAGTCCTCCTTTCTTCTCTATTTTAGTCTTGATACCTATATCTTCTTTTGTCAGAATCCACCGGTGATCATGATGAGGTAGATGAGGTAGTAGGAGAATGGTGCCAACTTGTCTTCGTTTATGTATTCTCCTTTGTAAGGCCTGACAAAAACTTTTGGCCTTGAGTCCTACTTACTTTTTGAGTTAGTAACCTCCCTCTTAGGTGTCTTTGCTAGAGTGGAATAAAGTTAAACTTTGCCAAGTTCCTCAAGTCTAATGATAGGTGTTTTTGAAGGCTCTTCATAATTCTAGTAGAGCTGTTCTATGATGAATGCATCAACATCAAGTTCTTCAAAGACAAAATAAGTGTTAACCTGCTTTCCTTTGTTATGTACATGTTTGATTTCCATAGCAGCATCTTTCCTTAGCTACTTCTTTGTGGGTTCATGGGGTCTTATCATATGTTGAGTCACATGATACCCTTCCTGGATTTGGTCCAAATGCATTCTCCTTAAGGTAGTTTGGGGCATGCTAAGTGCTGCACATTCTAGAGGTAGGGCTATGTTGCCTTGCATGTCTCTTCACCTCATTTGTTTGTCCTAATGGAAGATGAAAGTAAAATCTAGATGATAAGGATAAATGTGAGCATAAATGATTTTTGTTTACATTAGCATCCTCCATTCTTCCTCATCACTTCTTTGTAGTTCCTTAGCAAGTGATGTTGTATTCTTATTTGAAGCCATATTATGTTTAAGATGTTTTTTTAAGTGTGCTTACCTTTAGAATTATTAGAAAGTTATGGATTTTAACTTTGAGTTCTTAATACAACAAACGTTGTGAGATCAATTGCTTAGCATACATTGACAAGTCCTTGGCAATGGCACCAATGATGAGCGGTGGAGCAATCCAACATCTAGCCATATAAGTCATAGGTGTTTCATGCATGACTAGATTGTAATCTATGGATGAGGCAATGTGATTATGCTAGTAATTAGTTTAAGTTTGAGATCGTTATCTTCCTAGGTAGAGCTAGTGAAGTTTACATGGATGGTTTAGCTCATAGTGAGGTATATGATATGTTGATGTTGATAGGCCATTTCGCCTAGCAAATATGGTAAAGTAAAAAGAGTTTCTAATTCTAAGGAAAACCAATAAATAATTCTATTCTATCCTATGGTTATGGATATTTGGTCTTGATTTATCGTACACACCTTGGACTTATGTAGTCATCATTGGGATTACTAAGTGTACCACTTCTAGGTGTACTAAGCGATAACACTACTGGGTTACCAAATAACTACACTTAGCACTCGAAACTACTCATATCCATACTGGTTAATGACAGTTAAAGTAAAGTGCATGAAATAGTAAACATTAACTAAGAAAGAAATAATTAGTAATCTAAGTAAAAATGGTAAACATTATTCTAAGTAAGCAGAAAGAAAACTAAGTGGATGTTACAATGGTGACAAGTAATATCGATCTTTATTATCAATCATGAAATGTATCCAAGTACACTTCAATCGAATAAAGACTCTATAGAATCACTTAACACCACATTGTAGGCATACACTGCTAAGTAATTAAAACTAAAATCATGGAAATAAACTGAAAGAGTTATGCTACTATGGCCTGAAATCTATTACGGATCCATGCCTCTAATTGTTGTATTTATAGGATGGCACACATCCCACAATATCGCATATACAACAACATAGCTAGTGCAACAATATCGAAGCTATGATATCGTAGTCCACCAAAATTTGACTTATCATTTATCAACTTTATTTTCAATTTTACCAACCATATAATTTTACAAAATATTCAAATTAGGCTTAAAAGGAAAAGGTATTCTTAAAACTTTAAAGATAGAACCTTTTTTCAAAAATTTTCCAATGCTAATCTGATTAGCAATATTACCATTAAAATAAATAGCATTTGTTTGGTAATTAATATGAGAGCTAGATAATATCCAATAATCCTCCACTCTAGCTAATAGAATATTGATATGTTATAGAGAATTATTAATCATAAAAAAGAATGATCTGCAAAGTGCATTTTAAGCAATTGTGTACCACAATCATTAATTGAAGTTGCATTAACAATTTTTCTTTGTAGATCATAATTCAAAGTATTTGAATGAAAATTTATAACAATAATAAAAAGATAGACAACTAGATGACAACTTTGATGAATTGACTATTGAAGAAAAAGAAAGGTCCTCAATCCAAGATTTATAGCAACTTGAGCATTAGCATCAGTAAGCAAGCTACAAACAAGAAAAATAAATTAATCACTAAATTCTAATTTATAGAGACAATAAATAATAAAATTTCAGTCCATATTGTAATAAGCTTTAGCATAATGGAGCTTAATAAAAGCAATATATTGTCTAATATTGTAAATCCATCACATTCCCTCCTATTCTACAATAACATTATTTAAGATATGTCTACCTTTAACAAAACTTGTCTACTTAGGTTTAATGATATCTTCTATAATCTAGTGAATCCAACAAGCCATTCATTTTGCTAAAGTTTTATAAGTATTATTAAGAAGAGTAATAGACCTTCAATTACCAATATGTTGAAGATCTCCATTCTTAGGAAGAAGAGAAATTAATATTTTTATTAATAGAAACTTTTTAATAGCTTTTTAGAAGATATAAAAGGTATAATCTCTAACAATGTCCCAATGCTTCCTAAAAAATTTAATTAGAAAACCATCAAATCCTAGAGCTTTGTCATTTGCTAAACTAAAAGTCACTACATTGATTTTTTTATTGTAATTTTTTCTTTAAGAATAATTTGATGTGCTTTTCTTATAAGATGAGGAATGTGTGTACTAAAGGCCTTAAAGGTTTTATTACTAAATTCTTTAGAAGAAAAATAGAAGAAGAATGATTAGCTTAAAAAAACTATTAGTGATCTTAATATTGGTAGTGATGGAATCATTTATATAAAGTGATCTCTATTTCCTTTGAGGAATTTCAAAAACTCCATGCAATGTTCATTTTCAATTTTTAGTAAGGACATGCAACTTTTTTGATATCACTTTTAGCTTCAAAAACATCCTAACCTTTTTTTAGCATAACAAGCTTTAGCCAAGACTTCTTGAATTTTAAAATAAAAGGGATTTTAGTCTCAAAGAATTTACATTTACCTGATAGATTTTGCAAGCTCTTCTTCAAATTGATGCTTTCTCTTAACAAATTGCTTTCCAAAAGATCTTGCATAATTTCTAACTCTACAAGTAGTTCGTTGCCACCAATCAATCTAACCAATATCACTAGTGGCATTTTTTTCTACATTCTACAAAGGCTTCAAAATACTTTTTTCCACTAAATCATGTGAACATATTAACATTCAAACGAAGAAGCCCCTACTTTCAAAAGGAGGAAGAATTAATCTTGGAGAGTAAAATACTAATAGAAAAATGGTTTGATAAAGTAGCAACTATATGCACTTCTACTTTACTTGTAGGCTTTTGATCAAAATGAAAAAATTGAAAAAAAAAATATTATACATAAAATTTATCAAACAATAAATCCTATCTTCCATCATTTTCTCGTTGATAATAATTCTTCTCATTTAAATGATATGAAAATAAAGAACTACCATTAGAAAGAAAATATTAAGACGTAAAACATAAACACCTTACCATCATTTCAAATGATGTTATCCCTACACCCTCATTAGTATGATTTTTTCTTCAATAAATATATAAGGGGTTATCAAGTACTTATTTTTTGAAGTTGCAAGACTTGGGTTTCAGCTTAGGCACTACTCAAAAAAGAGGTTAGGTTTCGCTCATCTACTAACCTTTCTAATTAGCATTATGGTTTATTAAGTTGTAAGATCTGGGTTTGAACTTGGGTATTGATGAGTGGCGAGGTACCCCTACACTCAACCATACGAATACAAGCGTGCACGCGCGATCCGGTCGAACTCCGCAGACTAAATGCCTTAACACCACAAGAAACACTTGGGGTTAATCGTTCATTGTCTTCCCAGGCTTGCTTGTAAGTGTCACGGCGTATGGTTAAGCAAGTTTGAGGTATGTGATTTTTTTGGTATTTTTCGGTTTATCTTCTATGCTATTAGGGGAAAGGGTTGAAAAACTAACTAACTCTAACTAATGTCCTAAGTCTAAATTAACTAGCATCAGCATCCGTTCTCACTTACCGTACACACCCTGAACTATGCAACTGTGGCTTACCAAACGCTAATCGTTACTGGGATCACCACATGTAACGCAAGTGCTCGAAGTGGTCGTACTGAGGCACCTATTTAGCTTAAGTGTGATAAGCAGTCGATTCCTTAGCTAGCCGTACACACCCATGGGTGCTCGTACTAAGTCGTACTTATCACACGTTCTAGCCTAGCAATGAGTAGCCGATTCCTTGACTAGCCGTACACGTCCGTAGACGCTCGTAATCAAGTCGTACTTGTGCGCACTAGGAAAGCAGTAAATAATCAACAATAAATGAAACCACGTGCTGCAAGGTTTATCCAATCAAGTTCGTCTTTATTGCCGTACACAACTTGGGTTCAGGTTACAAGCTGCTCGAATAAAGAGCCGTTCACTCTAGGACTCCTACTGCGGGCACATGGGAAAAATTCTAACTCTGGAATGATCAATCTGCCAGAGCTTCGCTACTTCTAGCCAGGATTTCGAAAATGAAGGGAGTGTCGCCTCTTATTTATAGATATGGTGGCGGACCGCGATATCGCGTACGCGATATCGTATGGGATGCGATATCGCGGCTCAGTGCATGTCGCGTCTCATCAGGTATAACAACTTAAAAAGAGATTATACTTTCACTCATCTACCAACCCTTGGACTTGCTTTGTAGGATGAGCATTAAGCCTTTAGGTGGTGACCCTTTAATTCAATTATAAAGATTGATATATAGTCTAATTAGAACTTTATAACTTAACATTGCCGACTAGAATCAAACCCATGACTTGGAGCTTCAAAATTAACCATCTTACCAGTAGGCTAACACCTTATTAAATCATAGGAATTGTAAATTGTAAGATATAGAATTGGAGGGTGATGAGTGGCGAGGTACCCCTACACTCAACCATATGAAACGAGTGTAGCACACGCGATCCGGTCGAACTCCGCAGACTAAATGCCTAAACACCACAAGGAACACTTGGGGTTAATTAATCATTGTCTTCCCAGGCTT
>MNCI01000286.1:459467-480482 GCA_015680685.1 Gnetum montanum | reverse complement strand
ACGCTTGATCTTGCTGTCCTTTAAGTGCCTTGTGGGGATCCTAACTGCCTCTGTGATATCTAGCATGCTTTGGGTTGCGAGTAGGGTTTCGTCATGATCATCGCTATCATGACGTCTATGATGTCTTCGTGGTGGTTCCCTACTCTCCCTACATCCTTACCCTTGTCCTAACTCCTCTCGACCTTCCTGTCGAGGTCTTTCATCTTCTTTACTTTTACCCTTTCCGTTATGCTCACGATGGTTGCGCCCAGATGTGGAAGGAGAGTGTGAATGGTGAGATGAAGGAGAAGAGGAAGGGGATTCATCACCATGGCGATGTTTCTTACCTTCTCTTCGGCTGCTTCGGCCCCGATCGTTGTGACGATCAAAGTGTCTGTCCTTAGTGTGAGTGGTTGTTCCTGCTGTGAATAGTTGGTGCTCACGGGGATCAGAGCCTATAGCATGTATAGTTGATCGAAGGCCCTGATGCCTAACCTTTTCACCATTATGAGGAGGAGGAACATCATTTTCTAAGAAACCCATTGTGAGGGGTTCCTCATTTCCTATTTCACTAAGGACATGGGGGACCTTGCCCTTCAACAATGAATGTTGGCTCTCTTGCCTTTCGTCTCGAATACGTTGGGCATTTGTGGGATGATAAGCCCTTGTGTCAAAGTCATCCATAACGTATTCCACAAATAGTTCTTGCATGCCAATTTGTGCCAAGGCACAGAAGAGCATGTTAGGGACTGATCAATCCAGGGGTAACACAATGTTACCTTGCAAATCTCTCCATCGCAGTTGTTCGTCTTGATGGAGAATAAAAGTAAAATCAGGCACATACTCATCGGGATGAGTATATGTCATCTTAGATTGTTTAGGACTTGGCTGGTCTAGGTTATGCGTATGATGCTGACTGTCTTCTGTGTTATCCTTAGGTGAGTTAACTTTGTGAGAAGAAGCCATTTTACTGGTGTGCTATTCACCGTTATATATGTTCTTGATTAACTAATTAACCCAAAGGTTCATTAAGGCTCACAACGATGTAAAAGATTTCCTAATGTTCTAATTGGCGTAAAAACACTTAGTCCCCGGCAACGGTGCCAATGATGAGTGGCGAGGTACCCCTACACTCAACCATACGAAATGAGCGTAGCACGCACGATCCGGTCGAACTCTGCAGACTAAATGCCTAAACACCGCAAGGAACACTTGGGGTTAATTAATCGTTGTCTTCCCAGGCTTGCTTGTATGTGTCACGGTGTATGGTTAAGCAAGTCTGAGGTATATGATTTTTTTGGTATTTTCTGGTTTTCTCCTATGCTAAGAGGTAAAGGGTTGAGAGACTAAAACTAACTCTAACTATAGCACTAAGTCCTAGTGTCAGCATTCGTTCCCACTTGCCGTACACACCCTGAACTGTGCAACTGTGGCTACCAAACGCTAATCATTACTGGGATTGCCACACATAATGAATGNCCTTTCACTTGGGGGACTCTTACTGCAGGCACATGGAAAATATTCTATCTCTGGGGTGATCAATCGGCCAGAGCTTCGCTACTTTACGCCTATTCTTCCAAATGAGGGGAGTGCTCCTCTTATTTATAGATTTGGCGGCGGACCGCGATATCGCAGGGAACGATGAGATATCGCGTCGCGATATCGCGGCTTGTGCAATTCGCGTCTCATCAGAGGGTTATCTATGTTTAATAACTACTATGTAGACAAAAAGTTGAAAGTTCAAATCACAATTTAANGGCACATGGAAAATATTCTATCTCTGGGGTGATCAATCGGCCAGAGCTTCGCTACTTTACTCCTATTCTTCCAAATGAGGGGAGTGCCGCCTCTTATTTATAGATTTGGCGGTGGACCGCGATATTGCAGGGAATGATGANTTCTACTTTGATATAACATAAAGGGATACTCATAATAGCTATCTTCTATCCACATGATTCTTCTTAAACAATGAACACTAGTTGTCCCTTAGTTCAAGATTGGTAACCTACATTTTGGGTTCAAAATACTAGCATTAGCCTAAAGGCTTGTTCCATGAAGGCATGTTCTAGGTAGGTATCCTCTAATTAAGCAGTTTGAGTACCTTTAAAAAATAGAAACCATAAACAAATAAATAACAAGTTGAACTTTCTAAGTAACATGGCTTACCGACATCATACTTTCTAATTAGATAAGTAACCAAGTTAACAATGAGATGTTAGCTTAGTAGTAAGACACTTGATTTGGAAACTTTACGACATGGATTCAATTCCAATGGACAATGAGGGGGTTATATAAAGTTCTAATTGAACTATATATTTTGGGGTGTACCTATGTTTCCCTTTTTTTAGGTTCTTAACACCCCAAACAAGTAACCAAGTGAATCATCCCGTAAAAAGTCAAAAAGTAATAAAGGGAAAAATAAAAGCTAGAACCCTCGGGCTCGGCCACGTGATTCCGCTTCTCTAAGTTCTATGTTTCGATGCCGGTGTGTTTTATCCTTGTTAGTCTACCCATTTCTATTTTTTTTGGAAGTTTTTCTCATTTTTTTTTCAAAAAGCAAGTAATAAATACAGTGTCTTTGTTGTCAGAGGGAGAGTTTTGATGAACAAGAGAATGCTTAAGAGAAGCACAATACAACAATTATCGTCAGTGGCGCTAGCAATTGTAGAAACCAGATTCCGTTCAGCGTTTCAGCCAAATTTGTGCTCCAAAATAAGTGCTCAAGCTGTTCCAAGGCTTTTCTGTTCGTCCTGCACCATAGACATGGGAAACCCATTAATTCCGAGTTTTGAAAGTTACCGAAATTATCTCAATGAACTGGTACCTTCCTTGGTTTGCCTTCCTTAAAAAATACATTATTTTATTTTATTTTAATAGTCCATGGCGTTGTATCAATTTGAATGTGTTTGATTGTGGGTACATCTTTCCGTTACAGAATGATAAAAGAGAGAGACTCGTGAAATGCAGCCGTGATGTCACTCAGCAAAGCAAAAAAGTGATTTTTCAAGTGCACAGGTTAGTTTGTTAGCTCTTAATTTAATTGTATATTCTTCCATTGCCTTTTTCCCCCTAAGCCCAGAGTGAACTTTGAAAAATTAATTGACTCATTTTAAGAGTTGTATTTATGCACATTGTCTACGTAAAATTTTAAAAATGACTTAAACGATGTGACATGAAGGTAGGTTTTATTAGTAAAATGATTATGATTCAGGCTTTGGTTAAGGACATTGATCTTGCAGCATTCATCATCATGATTTTAGCTTTGTCCCAACAATATGCAGTTGGCTACATGAGTTCTCTTTCCCATGCATCTTGTCAGGAAGAGTTCTCTTCCTTATTTATTTATCAATTTTTCATGATATCTTCAATTATTTTCTCTTATTTATTTTTTAATTTTCCATTTGATGACTTTCATGCAATATGTAGCAACTTTTTTTTTCTTTTGGAGAAATTCAGGATATGTTAAATCAAAATTTTACAAAAATTTACAATCGACCTTTCCCAAAAAAGAGAGGGGAGGGAGCTTCCCACTACCCAAAATAAAGCACCCCCACAAAAACACCCCCGAAAGGGCCACAAAATCCCCCATGACCACCACCAAAACCTCCCTCTAGAGAGGGGGAGACAAAGGCCAAGGCAAACAAAAAAACACAAACACCAAAGGCCCCCCTATAGAGAAGAGGTGGGGGTGTTGGGAGACAAAAACCAATAGTCCCCAAGGGACCTCGCCACCCCTACCACTTAGAGCTGGTATGACAGCCTTGTACATGGGTAGAGTGCCCTTTCCTATTTGTGAATGGCATCAAGAACAACCTTGTGCTGTTCAGAGTCCACAAAAGCCACTGCTTGCTAAAAGTTCTTGAAGGCTTTCACCTTCAGTGCAGCATCCCCCTCACCAGCAGGGTGCAACTTCTTCCCCTCCTTGTGAATGTGTTGTCGCAATGCCAACCAAGGTGCATTTTGTCCAATATTTAGAATAATGTAGGGGCAATGACCCTAGCGCAAGTAGGCCCACGCCTCATTAGCATGCGCCCAATCCAGCTGTTGCTTAATCTGGGCCTCATCCTCCTCTTCTTGCAACTGGTGTGCCTCAGCCTCTTGCTCCTCCTCCTCTTGCCGCCTAGCCTTTTCCTGTAGCTCCTTCCTGACTTGCTCTCGGAGCTCCGCCTCCATCTCTTGCCATGCCATTGCCTCCACAATGTCTTGCCAGATTCGCTTGTCCCTCACTGCCTCATGGATGGCCTCCGCTTGTTGCTGTTCCCAAAGCTCTTGCTCCTGATAGAACTCTTCCTCCTGCTGGCGCCATCGTTCCTCCCAGAGCTCCCCCTCTGCTGCCCACCTCTGCTCCATCCCATTGGCCACGGGGCCACGGAATGCCCCAGCGACAACACCCACCCCCACCCCCAAAGCCCCCCTTGCATAGACCTTGCCTACCCCCATGCCTGACACCCCTTCGATGTGTGGCTACCTTCCCCCTCCTGCTTCGCTTGCTTCTTCGACTCCGAGGAGATGCTCACCACTACTGACGGAGCACACTGCAACCTACGATGATACACCGAATGAGGTGGACCTGCCCCTACGGCCTGTGCACTTCACCCCCCATCGCCCTCCACAATGCCAAAATAAGTCTAGAATGGGTTCCTTCGGTGTAGCATGGCAAGAAAGTATTGGGGGAGATTAGCCATGCAGCCCCTGGGTAGGCAACGCATGGGGTGAAATGCACCCCAGCAACTTCCATGCATTTCCTGAATGCACAAAGAAGTGGTCCACCATGATTGTGGCTTCTTGCCACATCGGCTATAGTGTCGACTTCGGCACTTGGCCACTACTTGTCTTTGGAATGGGCCCAGGGAAAAGCTCTTGTGTGTCTTGCAAACCTTTGCCCCTCAAGGGGATCTCCTCCCCTAGGGCCGACACCCAAAGGTATTGCGCTATAGCCTCCTTAGTGAGGTTGATATGAATTCCTTGAAACATCGTGTGATCTGCCACCCAATTGTTGAAGAAGGAGCCATCCTCCAGTGCTAGATACCTGCACAACTGTTGCATAACCTCTGCCCACCCCACCATCGTGATGAGTTGCCACAACATAGGATTTTCCCTGTACTCATTGCAAGGCTACTTGAAAGTGGGGGTGACACCCATTGCCACCCGAGCTTCTCTCCACAGGAAAATGCCAATTGCTGCGACCTTTACTGGTTGAGGCAGTGGCACCCCATGAAAAATCAGAAAGTTGCATGCACACTAGAGAGCCCAAAGGATCGCCAAAGCCTGAGAGTCCTCGTTGAGACTGGTATCTGTCGGCAAATTAGCTGCTTGCCAGACATGCTGTGTATAATTGCAATTGCAAGTGAAATGCATCATAGTTTCCAACCCTGCCATTCAAAGGGGACATGTGGCATCAACCCCCATACCTCACCGTCTCAATTCCCATCAAATTGAAATGGGCCCATGATGCTATAACCACACAAAGGTTTTAATTTTTTTGGATAGTTGCCCTTTCCACACATGTCTCCACCTTCGAATCTTGTGATATTTATGGTGCATGAGTTGCTTAGGTGGCACACGCAATAACCTTGCTAGCTCAATCACTCACACGTGTGAACATAACGCCCTCCATATCTTTGAAACATTCCCCCCTTTGACCCATGGTTGGTACTTCTATCGCATTAATGACACCCATTGGGCTAGGGAATGCTCTTGCGACAACTGGTTGAGCAGAGCTTGGTGTTCCATCGCCAGAATATCCTAGAACCTCATAATTTCTAGACCACCCACCCGCTTAGGTCTTGCCACGGTGTCCCAAGCCACTAGATGCATACGTGTCCCCCCTTTACCACCCGACCATGTAAATTCCCTAATAATTCGATCAACCTGCTCAACTATATCAGTCGGTAGGAAGGCTACCGCAACAGTATACCTCGCAATGGCCATCAACACTAAAATGAACCACAATGGCCTACCAGCCCTCGAGAGAAATTTGTTTGTCCAATAGTCGACCCTCTCCTGGATATGCTTGATCAGTCCCCATCAAACTTTCCGTTTGTGCCAATCAAACAAGAGGAGGCCCAAATATTTATCATCTATGGACCTAGGTAGAATCCCCAGTGTCTAAATAATCCACCCCCGAACCCCCTGATCCATATTTAGTAGATGAATTGCCAACTTGCCCTAGTTAATTTCCAACCCAATCTTGTCTTTCATGCACTGGAGGGCCTTGTTAACCGCTTGAGCCTGTGCAACTACAACCTGCGAAAATAGGATGGTATCATCTGTGTAGTGCTCCACCAGACACCCTTAACCGCAAGCCCTCTAACCCCTTCATCTGTGCAATAAATTCTCATCGCATCCATAACTAGAATGAAAAGAAATGGTGAAAGAGGGTCCCCCTAATGTAGCCCCCTCTCGGGAGAGGTAAGCCCCCATAGCCTCCCCTCCAGATCCAATGAATAGGCCCTCAATTCTTGAATATGGATACAAAGATCAACGAAGTGGGGGTGAAACCCTTTCTAGAGCATAATCTCCTTCAAGGCTGGCCAAGCAACAGTGTCATACACCTTGGTGATATCTAGCTTTAGGCATATACCAGGATACTTATTAACCCAAAGCGAGTGCAACACTTCTTGCACTAGGATGATTTGATCTTGGATGTGCCTCTCCTTCACGAATCCAGCTTGATGCACCCCTCACTAGCCTAGGCATTAGGGGATTGAGGCGATTAACTAGTAATTTAGAAAAAAGCCTAAGCAGGGTGTTGCACACCATGATTGGCGAAAAATCCATGGGTGTAGAAGGTTGGACTAATTTGGGAATGAGCACCACCCGATAGCAGTTAATCTCTCTCCTAACCTCCCCCTAGAACAACATCACATTAAACACATCCAACAGATTAGTGCCTAGCATGTCAATAAAAGCCTTAAAGAATTCCATGGGCCATCTGTCAGGCCCTAGTGCCTTGCCTTCCTCCATTGAGGCTAGCATAGTACCAAGCTTAGCCCTCGTGAAAGGGGTTGACAATCCCTCGTTATCTACAGTATTCAAAATTTTTTCAACATTGATGGTGATAGGCACCACCAACTACCTTCCCCAAATAGCTCACTAGTATTCCATTAATGCTTGAGCCATTTTCTCTTTACCCTTAACCTCCTGCCCACCCACCTTAAGGCACTTGATTTGCTTAGAACATCGTGCAAATTTGGTAGTTGGGAAAAAGAAGTAGGAGTTACGATCCCCCTCTTGAAGCCAAGTCAACCTACTGTGCTGCCTCCAGCATGATTCCTCTTCTTGATCTAGTTTGAAAAGCTCCACTAGCACTTCTCCGTCCATTGCACCCCCATCTTGTCTCTGCTCCTAGTGCTCTTGAATCACTACAAGCCTTCTAAGTAGCTCCCCATGGCATGATTTCAACGAGTATTTATCTTCCACCTGCAATTGTTTAATACTATGCTTGAGCAACGTTAGCCCCTATTTTAAAAATTCTCGGGGGTTTGAATCCAATGGATAATCCTACCAGATATCCTCCACTAATGCCCTTAACCATGGCTTGTTCAACTAGTATCGCTCGAACCTGAATGACATGGGCCCCCCCAACTCCCGAGGCCCCACTTGACACAACAACAGTATGTGGTCCAAGGCCACCTACTCTTGACTAGTCACAACCATCCCCCTTTCTAGTAGTAAGGCTGACCCCACCCAAACTCTGTCAATCCTTGTAAGGACTTGATTTGCCCCTTCTTGCCATGACTCCATGTGAACCAACATCCCCTAACCTCCATGTCTACCAATTCATAGCAAGAATTGCAAGAACACCTGCGCCCTAGGTGGATTGCCCAGGCCCCCATCAGACTTCTCCCAAGCGTATAGCCTCTGATTGAAGTTCCCCACCAAGATCCATTTTTGCTTGTCAAGAATGATTGCCGCAATTCTCTATAACTTTCGATGCCTCTCCCAATTTTGAAAGCCATAAAAATTTGTGATAAAAATTCCCACCTATTGCTGATGGATCAAGATACTCCAATCCAAAGGATCCACTAGCTCGAAAGACCAACGAGAGAGGGAAGCCAACCCCCAGACTCTCCCCTAGCAACCAATGCAAAAAGTGTACCATCACGTAGCCAATGGCTCTCAGAATGTCTCAACTTCATCTCTTGCAAGCAAACCATACCACAACATTCTTGACAAACAATTTCTCTAAGGCTATTGCATTTGAAGGGGGTACCTTGCTCCCTACAATTCCATGAGAGGATTCTCATGATTTGCTAGAATTACGTTTTTTGTAAACCTTTTAGATGGTCCACTAGACCGCCAAGTCAACCTCCTTTTGTGACTTCTTTATGTGGGACACCAGACTTGATGGCTGCCCAACCCTTGCTAGCTTGGAGGAGACTAGAAACCCCCCGCTGGCAGGGAGCTACACCCAACAACTTCTGCCATAGAAGGCATGGGACACCCCCTAAGAATGCTGATCCAATTCCAGAGGGGGGGGAGCTCGCCCGCTCCCCTTCAACGCAACTCTTGAATCCTGACGCGTAGTGGGTCTCGTTGACCTAGGAACAGTGAGCCCATTGAATGTGGTTCCAATGAAGCTAGGCCCTTAGTTTGTGGGCCCCTTTCCCCAATGTGATCTACCACCCCTGTTGCGGATTGCCCCTCTCCCCCCGTAGGGGCCCTCGATGTCGCTTTGGCAAGTTCCTCCACTTCCTTAGACTTAGGGGCAGTTGCTGCCTCCCTTGGGGGAGCCACCTTAGATCCAATCTCCCAATTGCTAGCCATCGGGTTCTTCTCAGAAGGCCTCAATGGTGCCCCAGGCCCTAGGTTTTGACATGGGCCCCCTCTGTAGGACACATGTCCATCCTTCCTCGATGGTCATCTATCCCATGAGCCTAGGAGCCACCCAACAACTTGTAGTTGTGTGGCCCCCTTTTCACAATTTCCACATGTCCTCTGTGTTGGCCAAGACCTTGTAGCCTCCATAGCAACCACATTCTCATATTCCACCTGGACTTGTTCCTCTCTAGATGGCAGGTCTAGGACCACCTCCTTAACTAGGTCTTTCATAGCTAGAGATCTCCACACATAGAAGCATGCATGTTGTGGACTGGTCAAATGCAATGAACTCTTCGAAGAATCTTGCAAGCACTCGTAGGAATCTCAGGATCCACATCTCCCATGGAATACCTGAGATGTGNGACTCCCCACCAGCCGTGTTGCCTCCTCCTAGGGCATACAGGAATCACTGCATTGTTTACAATGAGAACAATACTGAAATCAACAGCGTACAAAAATCTGCCTCTTTCTTCATGCACGGTAAATATTAAATTTCAAATACTGCACATTTTATCAAGTGGGTGACTGTAAGATTCCAATGTCTTATAAATAATGCATCCTTGGAATGAAACTTGTGTGTATATTAAAAATAGAAGACGAGAAAGTGTTCAGCAAGAAATTCAAGAATGTAGACTATGAACAACGTATCTTATTGGAATGTGCAACTGACATTTTTAAGATGGATTTGATTGGAATGTGGAACGTATTATAAGTACAAATATGCATGAATTATTTAATATATTATCACTGCTAGTAGTGCAGTATGCTGAGGATGTGTTCAAACTATATGGTTATTGGATGGATTTGATATACGCTGAAAATATTGATGCTGATGTATTTTGTACAAATTGATTATTTCAACAGACTCATTTTAGTCTTATGTGGATGCAGTGATTTCAGTTTCAGTTGCAGAATATTTTACTCTTATATTGATATATTAAGAAAATATCAATGCTCTTAAATTATGACAAGTAATTTTGAGGTTACCTTTATTTTACGGTGTGAAAGGAAAAAATCAGAATACTTTTTCTGCAGGCTGGGTTTTAATGGCTGAAGGTTTATACCTGCATTATGGTGGGAGACACTGATGCAAAGATGTATTTTGTTTATCCGGGTGTCTAGCACCTACTTGCATTTGAAGATGATTACTCACGCAGTTACACAATGTTGATAACCTCCAGTGTGCTTTCTCTCTCTTTCTCTATGTGTGTATTATTTGTTGTTGTGCTTCATGCCAGAAAAAAAAATTCTCTTTTACCATTCATCTAACAGTAGTACCAAGGATAGAATTGTGAAATTGAAATTTTTTTACTTATCTCCACTGAGACCCTTTGGAACTATTGGACTAGTTTCAGAATTTTTTTTATGGAATTCTTTTTTATTTTATTTTATTATATAACTCAGTGTTGCCTAGTGGAATTGAATTTGTGACCTGGGGTTACCAAGTCAAGACTCCTAACACTAAGCTAACAACTCATTATTGATCTAGAATATCCTTTGCATACAACTTTAATCTAAGGTTATTAATAATCCTTTGTATAGATTTGGATTCCAACAATGAACCTCTAAGTCTACTGGTTAGATGAACTAACTTTTTCCCCACCAAGTCCTATTGCTAGCTGTAATGGATAAATGTAAAGATATATGATTATTGTCAGGAAGAGGGAAATACCATATATGAGCTAAATGCTTTAGTGACTTAAAAATACCTAGAAACAACTATGATAATCTTTTTCAAAAAAAATGAATAATGTATTCAAATTGCTTAGGTGCCTAACTGTCAGCATGGTAAAAGATATGATGATGTGTAGTTGACATTTTTCTACAATTCAATTTATATCTTTCTGTAGATGCTAATCCATTCTGATGCTCCAACACAATGCCTTATTGCTTGCTTGCATAAATAAATGTTGTGCTACGCTGGTAACAAATAATTTGATAAATCATTGTCAATATTCAATTAATGTAATCATAAACTATTTCTTAATATCTATAGGTCTATGCACAAAATAGCAAATATAAAGTCAATGTTATTTAAAATACAATACCTTATAATTGACTAGGTATACATGTGATTCAATAGATTTACAAGATGTGTGATGATTAAGCTCTTCATTCATGAGATAGGCAATATTGAGGTATATATTTAAGTTCACAAAGTTTAACTTCTAGAAATAGGAAAGAAGAATGGTATTTATATTCATTTATGTAGTAACAATTTTTAGAGAATGCCTTTATGTGCATTGAAGATCCTGGACTTTACAAAACATAAGATAAAGTCTGAATTTATAACTCTGATATGAAAGGTTGAACAATTTATTTCTTTATCATGTTTTATCTTTTTTAGTGTTTGTTTGTTTGTTTGTTTTTGAATGGGTTCATTTCATCTAAACATATAAAGTTTGTTTTTCTGGTAGTTGAGGCCGTTGTAGTGTTTTGGATATGTCTTCTTTATTTAATATCTAAATTTGTATAATAGAGACTATATGTGAAACTGGATGTTATTATATCTTTTTCATATATATTGCTGCAGGATTAGTGGCAATGACAAGGCTAGTGTACTAAAACAAGCAGAAAAGGATCTTCAGAAAGTTACAGCGCAACATTTAATGCAGATTGCAAAAGAGTTGCAGGGCAATGACAACGATATATGGAAGCTTAGAAGAGCTTATTCACCTGGAGTGAGTTAAATTTTTGTGTTATTTATATTTCATTTGTTATTCTTCTTCTAAGCCCTCATGAAGAGGTTTTTCTGGTCCAACAAATTCTTAAATGTATAGATGCAAGAGTATGTAGAAGCAGCAACAACTCTAGAGTTTTGTAAGACAGGGAAGCTTTTAACTCTTGATGAGATCAATGATCGCTTGGCATGTCTTGGTGATCCTTCAATCTCATTTAAAATCAATGTCATTGATTACCTGTTGGGGGTAAGTAATACATGGAACTGTCATGTTTATTAGGTGAAGATTAATATGGTTTCTTTAATAATACTAAGTTATGTTGTTTTGCTAGATTGGGGATTTGACTGGGGAGCTTATGAGGATAGCCATTAGTCAGGTGGCAGAAGGAGAAATTGACATGGCTAAAACCATAGGCATCTTTGTCCGTGATCTATATGCCAATCTTAGTCTCATTGCCCCCATTATGGATGATAGTTTTGACATGAACAAGAAGATGGAAACGATGCTTCAGAGTTTGGTAAAAATTGAGAATGGTAAGCATGATGTGATTCATCTTCTCTTACTTTCCTTTTGCTTCTAAATATTTGCAAATTTAAGTTTAAATGATAGAAGCAGTTTTGGTTCTCATTCAGGATCCAATCTCAATTATTTGGTTTAAATTCTGAAATCTAACATTGTGGTATAGTATTAAACCCATAAATAGGAGTAATTAAGTGAAAAATCAGCCAGTCTAAAAGAAGTCAAGGATACTTTTTAAAAAGCTAGTTGTCACCCGTGAAAAGATATTTTTGAAAAATTCCAAAATGAAAACCTTTATAAAGTTGAAAAATTGTTTTAAATAAAAGATATTGTAAAATGATGGCCTAAAAGTTGACATAATTCTTTTTCGTTTGCCATGCCACCAACACTTTGACAGGATTACAAATAAATGTGGCATGCTTACCAAATCTTTTGACGATTTAGATTTGTACGTGGCTTGATTATTGATTCTGCGACTTTCTGTTTCTTACAGTCTGAAACCAAAGCTCTGTAAGAAAGTGATATTGGCAGGACACAATTGAATTGTATGGCCTATCATGAACTCTCAACTGCTAAGTAGTGGTAACCCTGTGTAGGTTATAAGTTGATGTTGTTGCTTGCTTTAGTTCTCATTCTATGTAAATTTTTTATCTTCTCTGGATGTTGTCAAGCCATTTCATGTAAACCTGGAAAGTTACAAAATTGCTGATAAAAAAATACATATACTGCAAATAAGGTTAATTCACCCTTTTAATGGTTTGCGTATTGTGCCTTATGAAGTGTAAATGCAGAGAAATGCTTCAAAAATTAGTCACTGCACTTATAAACTATAAATGATGTATTAAGTGTTCGAATAAAACTTGAAACGATCAATTATTGGTTGACAATATGCTCAATACACCTGGGCATAACCCTAAACCCTAAACCAAGAAGAAGAAAGAAAGGAAGAGACCATGATATGGAACTCTCCGGAACAAGCAAATGTTAGTCTCTAACAAATTTTTCACTTCATGATTCAAAAGTGTTATCTATAACTATATTTTTCAATGCATTTACATTAACTTACAACTCTAGGTAGTTTATGTTTAAAATATTTGGCTAAATATTTACTTTATGATACATTAATTAACACAATGCTTTGGTAGAATTTACATAGAACATTAAAGTGACTTTAAGTGTCACTTGAACTAACAGCCTCTTACCTGCAAATACTAAAAAATTTACTTTTAAATATGCATTATTGTTAAAAAAATTTAACAATAATTTAACATGAGGATGTGATTTTTATGGAGCGCTATTGGATTGTTCAGAAGTTTTGACCATGCAGAGTTTTGTAAAAACCCCTTTAGGATATTTTATTTCTGATAAACCTAAATATTGAATAGTCCTTGTCAAATGTGTTTATATGGAACGCGAGGTTCAATCGTGTAAGTCTATAACTCTATCAAGTAGTCAAGATCAGGAAGATCGCTTCAGAACATTGTAAGAGTAAATTAAAATGCCCCATCTAAAGTTTATTTGTCTTTTTCTTAACAAGTAAAAAAATTATATTAGTAAAATATGATTTGAGTTCCATTAAGATGATAATAAGTTGATGATGTCTCTATAAGAATGATGGTGAAGATGGTAAGCATATCTTTTTTGTGCTGCCCCGCATATATTTGGAATGCTAGAAACCAGAATTTTGTTATGCCAAACTCTTTCCAGGTTTTTGCAGTAGTTTAGGTTTGAATTAATGGAATTTAGCACATAATAAAATTTGGAGTGCTTGCTAACCCATGTAATCTTTCAAATTTGGAAAGAAGAAAGTCAAAGAACTTTTGAAAGAACAGAAATCAATCTACATAGGGTATGGTGGCTAGCAGTAAAAAATTAGAAAGAGAATGTGATTTATAAAATGGAACTTGACTGTGATTTATAAATAGTATGTTCGTTACTTGTTTAATCATTTGTTTTTTCATTTTTGTTAAGCATGTTGTGTATAATTTTTTCTGTTTTATTGGGACGGGAGTGTCAGATCTGAAAAAAAGAATAACAACTCCCAAAAAAGAATAATAAAAGAATTCAGAGTACATCAAATCATCAATTTAGAAGAGAGATTTTAAAGAAAAAGCAAGGTTTTGGGATGCCTTTTTAGATTTTCATCCTTATGAGGATAGGTTAAAAATCCGGCCTGACTTTCATCTAGAAGCACTTTCATGGGTTTTCATTTCTTACTAAAATCTTTTTTGTAAACAGGAGAAGAATATAGTCTCTTAAAAAATAATAAAAAATAAAAATAAAAAACAAATGTAACAATAAGAAATAAGAAACAAATTATAATAGAAATTACCAAGTTGCGTATGTTATTCATGCTAAATGTACAAAGATGATAAAAAATAAAAAAAATAACAAATGAAAATATATAACTGCAGCAATGTAACTTGGGGTAACTTACATCAAGCGGCCCAAGTCTGGGTTATAAAGGAGGCTATTATTTAAACGTGTCATGATGTAGAAGAAAATATCACAGCACACGAAAGAGAATACACAGATTTTTGTGGAAACTGTAAGGGCATGTTTGCTTGGGTCAATCTGCCAATGCTGAATTGCAGATTCCACTTTATACACTAAAAATTGTTTGGTTTTAAGTTGAAATATCATCGGATTCATGTGTAAACCAGCAGATAGACCTAGCTGTATTGCATTTTTATTCTTTTGGATTTCACTTTTAAAGGTGTAACCTATCTGGATTAGTGAATCTTTGAACAAAACATCTACACAGATGCAAATTCCCAATATTCACGTAACTAAACACGTCCTAAGGCTAGGGAAAAACCCACAGAATTCTTATGTTTTTAAGGAATTATCACTCTATAATGTTACTCAATCATGCACAGAACACCTGCATAGTACATCTGCATTCCCAACTCTTTTTCTGCTCTTCATTTCATATCAAAAACCTGCCAGCTGCCTATTGATTATATTCTCAGCATAAACAATTCACGGGTAACAGTCATGACCAATTAATTATGTTCGGTTAACAACCTGTGACAGCCTAAACAGAGGGATGAAAGGGTTGTAAGAATTCAAAAATATGCATGTCCAACCAGAATTACAGTCAGAAACTGCTACAGCAGTTACAATTTGTCATGGTAGTTACGAACTGTTACAGACAGAATTAATGACCGCAGTTATAGACATAATTATCAGAGATGTGTTTTTCATGATTTTGCTTCACTGTTTCCTAACAAGATGGAACATAGCACGGAGAATGATAGTAGCTTTAGCTTTCTCAGGGTGTTCCTACTTCAGAAGCTCTCTGAAAACTCCTACCTGTTTTGAATACACCTTGTTTTTGCTATGTTTCTCAAATATTACTATTTAATGTCAGCTTTTGGTCTCCCTTCACTCCATCAGATTCTATGCCTGTAGGATTCACCTTAAACAACTTTTTACTATATCACAAACCTTACGACACATACCCTAACAATTCAAACTATACAGTATCTTCTACAAGATTTTATTTGTATCATACTGCTTGATGAATACTTAAGTTTTTTGAGAACTAGTCTGTAAATTTAATCACATGTTCTTAGATTTTCATTTGTATTATGTTACTAAATATTGATTTCAATAATACATTTTCAAAGCTTTTGGCAACTACGTTTGAAATGTACCGGCTAATATGTAATATTCATTTTAGTACTTACATTACTCATTGATAATTATGCAGCCTGTTATACTGTTCATGTAAGAGGATCTGAATATATACCTGATCCAGAAACAACCTATTGTGAAGACACTTAAGTGTTACTGTCTTTGCTGGAAATGTAAGCATTGTTCAATAGCAAATGTTTGTAGATGCTGATTACTTTTTAAGTTTTTCTATGTTTCTTGCATTTGATATGATTTGCTACATTTCATATGGGATTTTAAAATGCAGGTGCTTGGTCGGACGAGTTCAAAATCAGGAAAATAAAAGGCTTCATGTTTTCGGATAGACAGGAGTTCCTTTGTATTATTATTTAACTCTTGTCCTATAAATCTTATGATTCAATGTACTTGTAAATGTTCTTGCAAATTGCAATTTTTGAGACTTGTATTAGTCTTGATTTTCCTGAATTTTTAAGCAGCAAAATTTACCATTTAATAAAGAATTTGTTTGACAAGCATTATTTCAGTTAATTTCATCTTTTGTACATAGACATAGTAAATAGTCTCTAATTATGGACCATATATTTTCCCGTTGTTTTGAATTTTATGAATATCTTCTATTTTTATGGTAAAGGAACCCAATGTTAGTACGATGAACACTCTATGCTGTATAGACAAACTTGTTAACGTGGAAAAATAGTATGCTTTTTTCCCTAATTTATCCATCTAATGCAAATTTTTCCACCAAGATAAGTCATGTAGTTGTCACATCTAGGAAATGAAAATGGAAAATATTATAAGAGGATCTTATCTTAATGGAAGTTGAAAACTTAAACACGGAGATTAGAAGACATGAAGAGAAATACAAAACATAAATGAACGTTAGAAAAAGTCTCTGTCCAAGGTTTGTACAAAGCAAGGAACATTGCCTACAATAGTTTATCATAATTAAGTACAATAAGATGTTTTTTCCATAGCAAATAGATATTCCCTTGGTACACCTTAGTGTAGTGTTGGAACCCAAAATAATTGAAATATAGGTACATCCTAGGATGTATGATTCAATTAGAACATTAGAACTTAGCATTGTCAACTAGAATCAAACCCATGAATGTGAGGTGTTAGCTTAGTGGTAAGACTTGATTTAAAAGCTCCTAAGTCATGGATTTAATTCTAGTAGGCAATGTTGAGTTACAAAGTTCTAATTGGACTTAAGCTTTAATTTAATATAATAGTTAAAATTTTTCAATTTGAAGTTTCCATTAGACCATAATTATAAGTTTAATTTACCAAATCATTAATGTTATGAACTATAGATGAGTGACACAAGGAGTAGAAGTATCTAGACACAAGAGAAGTGCAAATTCTAAAAACAATGATCTTGAATGCATGAATTCATGATACCTTAAAGTTGGTATAAATTGACTCATGAAGAAATGTTATTGTTAGAGTTTGGTTTTACGTCTTTTGGACAACTCTAATTACACAAAGATCGTTTAGGTTATAAGAAAATTTAACATATGATTCACTGATTAAACAAACTCATCAGTATACATCTTTTGTAATTGTATTACTCATATTATATACTCACTATTGGTATTTGTCAAAATTAACAAGAACTTCTTTGTAACATTTTTTTCCTTCTTTGGCTACATCGTTATGATGTCTACTTTTGCTTGTTACTCATAATAGGTTAGTCTTATGTGGGTTGGGCCCTCATGGACTCCTTCAATGATTCACAGCTTGGCCTAACATAGATTACAACCTCAATTGTAGCCTGTCCCTCTTCGTAGTCATTCCCTTCATCATAATTTTTTGGATGGTCTTCTCTTCTTATTTAAGAAACTAGATCAAATTACAAATCACTTACCTTGGATCTTCTCATTCTATTTAGGAATTTGGATCCTTCTTCACTTCTGTTTATAAGTTACTTAATAACCTTTTGGTTTCTTGGGTTGTCACTACGAATACTATTGATTCTAATGACTATTGTGTTTCATTATATTTCTTAATATTGACTGCTTTCTTACTTTGAACATGTACCTTTGGCTCCTTGTGGTTTTGATTTTGATTGTCTTCTATATGATGCTATGTTCAGTATCTTCTCTTATGATTCATCATTGCTTACACATATTATCTTCTTAATCTCCTATTGTTCCCTACCACATCTCTCTTTTTTCCTCATCCCTTCTTAATAATTGATCGGTGGTTGCTTATGTTTCATGAATAGGATTGTAATGGTTTGTGCAATAAGTCACATCTTTTTATTATGACTTATTCATAAGTGATTAGGAACAATCTTAGATGGTTACAAAATTAATGATTATACATTGTGTTATGAACATATTTTAACATTTCCATTTAAGCATTAGTTTTGTAACCTTGTTTTTTATTTCTTACAAAGTTGATGAGTGGTTACTAATGTTTTACAAATCATACAATACTCCATGCTGACTAGTCATAAATCATTATACCTTTGTAAAAATTGATGGAATTATATCCGTTCAATTTTGGAAACAAGAAGTTGAAGTGTAAATTAATAATGCTAATGCAAATTTGATTAACGTAGGTGACATTGACACTTGCTAGCCATAGTGATAAATTTTTTTTGTCTAAATAAAAACTTTTGAAACACTTAAGAGAATTGACTAAGATAGGCAACACTAACGTGTCACTATCACCTTATCCAATCTTAGAAAAATGTGCCTAATTATATTTGTTATTCCATTTCTCCAAAAGCTTGCTAAAACTACTAAAGTTAATGTTAGACTTAGAAAAATTTTCTATCTTATGCCTTTCAAGGCTTGCCAAAATTAACCAAAGTTAATGTCTATTACCTCATGACTAATTTAAGTTGGTTGTTAAAGATTTGATGAAGGTGAATATGGAATCAGAAGGCAAGTTTAAGATACACACTAAAAACTTGTCTAATGCAAGTGATGTTGATGCTCATGTCATGTCACTTGGGTGACACTTAGTATTTTCATGCTATTGATTCTACTGAAAGTCACAAAAACTAATGCTCATATGTTGGATCATGACTTGGAACATCTACCAAACGCTTCTAAAAGCTCAAAACATGACTTATAATGATGATTTTAGAGGATTTTGATGGTCCAAATAGATGTAGCAATGTCAAAACCACACTTGTCTTGGTTACTAGCACGTCAAAACAATGGATACAATAATTGGTACCTCTAAAGTGGAAGTTATAACATGTATTTTATGTAGCCCAAATCATTAATTTAGTTTTATATACATTCACTTGAAGACTAGATGAATAATAATAATTTTCTAAAATTTGCAACATATTTTGCGTACCTTCTATAGTAGTGGAGATCAAAGCAACATTACTTGTATACAAAAGAAGATTCACTTCTTGTAATCCACTTTTGATAGCATGATTATCTTTCTTGTTACATAACCATTCTTGTATTTCATTAATAAGGACACCAAAGAAAGTTGGAAAAAGTAAACAATCTTGCATAACTCTAATTTTTCTATGAAATTAAAATTTTTTGTAACACTTAGCTAACCTAGGCTTAGGTTAACAAGGTATTACTTAGAAAACAAAATGTAATATAATAAAAATTTAAAGATTTGAGTAAAAATTCATAAACAAAGTAATAGGCATTCTAAAATAGGTGCAAATTAGTAGAAGATTACAAAATAGACTGAATATAAAATTTGCAAAAAGAATTAAATATACAAATAGAAATACCAATAGCCCCTTATGTATAAAACCTATTCTATTTACTAATAATAGTTTGAAGTTCCTAATACCCAAGCTAAAATACAAAACAAGAATATACAATTATAATAGTAAAAATATAAAATTATTATCCAAGAAAAACATCAAGGCATTGAACCACTATTAGTACAAATATTCAAATACATGTTCTACACTAGCATTACCAAATATTAATTGAATAAGCTAGAAAGTAAAGTTAGGCTTATACTAAAATAGATAAGTACAAAGTCCACAATACCAACCAAAGGGTGTACATAATATAAAATATTTACTAAACATTATAGCTTAGAAAGAAATAGAATAAACTTTATCAACTTAAACAAGTGTTATAAATCTAAAGTCTAAACTATGCACTTGCTGCTCCAACTACTTGATGAAGAGAGCTCTCTTGAATTCCATAATCCAAGCTCTCTTAAGAATCAAAGATCTTAAACAAGAACTATTGAAATAAAAAAAAGGAAAGAAAACTTTATTTTTTTCCAAATAAAATGAAATATATTACATAATGGAAACAACACACTCCCATGAATAGACAATCAATTCATCAAATTGTCACTTCACTCACAATGGAATGTTAGCCTAGTGGTAAGACTTTTGATTTAAAAGCTCCAAGTCATGGGTTTGATTCTAATGGACAATGCTAAGTTGGAAAGTTCTAATTGAGCTATATGATAATTCTTTTGGTGTTCCAACCCTCACTCTCTCACTTCACTCATAATACAAGGTGGAACATCAAAAGGATGATCTCTCAAGTTCAATGTTGAAGAAGATCTCTCACTCAATCTCTCAAGGCTTCAATATGCCAATTGATATGTGACACATTCTTTTGAGCCACTTTCATTCCTTTATAGTCATAAAAATGATACTTGGTCTTTCTTGACCATTGGCCTTCCATTTTAAAATTGCATAGTTTTTGAAAAATTAATTTAAGAAAATTGCAAGTGCCTATGACATGTAATCATCCAATGATTGAACTATGGCTTACATCCTATTGCACTAGTAAAACCTAATTATTCCCTACCTCTATTCCTTTCCCAATTATAGCTAAATAAAGCTTACAATTCAAGACTATGGTCTTGGTATGACTCAGAAGGTTTTACAACTTGCTAACAAATATAAGAAATTATAAATTTTTACCTTGATAGCAAACTATGACTTGTAGCAACTCATGGCTACAAACTACAACTAATTGTGATTTACATTAAGCTAGCAATTGTTTGCCTAGCTATAAAAAATACTCAAATGACTCTAAAATAATCTCAAATCATAAACATGTAGCTCCTCCTACTCTTAGAACATATTGAGAACAAGATCTATATTAAGAAGATGGCTTGATATCCTCATCACTAGCCCTCAAACTCAACATTGGTAGCACTTGAGAGGTAAAAATAAAAAAGAAAGTTAGTTCATAGACTAGGTAGGAAAAATAAATTACAATTAATCATGAATTTTGAAACTAGACATTGAAAAATTGGATAAATATGCATAGGGGTTGTTACATCCAAAGAGCTAGAACCAAATAACTAAAAAAATAAACATCAAATGCTAATAAAAGGTTAAGGATATCTAACAAAATTCCATCACCACTGATGAAGTGTCATTAAGTCGATGCGTTGACGGGGCCAC
>MNCI01000286.1:327913-437212 GCA_015680685.1 Gnetum montanum | reverse complement strand
AAACTTGTGTTCAGGTACAATGTTTGCTCGAATAAAGATCCGTTCACTTTAGGACTCCTACTTCGGGCACATGGAAAATATTCTATCTCTGGAGTGATCAATGTGCCAGAGTTTCCCTACTGTCTAGCCTAGGATGAGGAAACAAGGGAGAGCCTCCTCTTATTTATAGATATGACGGCGCACTACGATATTGCGTACGCAATATCACGGGGGAGGATGCGATATCACGTATGCGATATCGCGAGGGATGCGATATCGCAAAGGCAGCGATATCACATATGCAATATCGCGTCCCATCAATTACATTTATTATGTGTTGCATTTGTACATATTTCCTTGACTCTATACTAAAATGTTTTTTTATTGTTATTTTTTGTTATTTGAGAAGAACTTTTAATTTGTGTCATAAACTCTAAATGATAATTTGAAGATTCCACCAATCCCACTTCAACCTTGAACTGCTAAATAAATTTAATGTCTTCATGAGAATATCAAGACATATATAGCCATTGTGAATGTAAATGAGGAAGATTGAGGAAATCTAGTAAGGCCTTTATTGATCCATCTTATAAAGAATGTCATTTGCACAATGTTGTACCAAGCTATAATCTTTAACAATGTCTAAATTGTTAACATCATGTTGCCACTAAATAATTTTTATTTGATATGAATCTATCCTTACATTAAAATCTCTACAAATAAACATTGAGCCTTTTATTGAAAATTTATGGATGTCTCTCCTTATGAATTAGAAAGGACAATTACAAGACAACTCTATAGTATGATACAATGTAGAATTTCTAGGAGCAAAATAGCAGATAACAAGGAAAGCACAACTATGCTAGCAGAAGATTTTAAATTAAATGTATTATTTAAGATCATCTATTTTTTCTAAAAGTACACAATTTTTAAGAGATATATAATTCAATTATAACTTTATAACTCAACATTGCTCACTAGGATCAAACCCATGAGTTAGAGCTTTCAAATCAAGAGTTTTAATTGTACTATATATATTGAGCTACATATAGCTAAATAGTTAAACAATATGCTTCTGACAAGTGGGGGGTGTTGGAACTTGAAATTTTTTTTTAAAACACTATTTACCCCCAAAAACATGTAGTCAAATTAGAACTCTATAACTGAGCATTACTCACTAGAATTGAACCTATAAGTAGCTTAAGTTGTTAGCTTATAGTGTTAGACAAAAGGCATTGTTATATTCCTTTATAATCCTTCTAAGGTATAGTGTTGGGTATATGGCTTAGGGTGGATTTAAAGTCATTCTTTGGGGTTCCAATATCTCCTCTCCACCACCTAAAGAACAATAAAAATAAAAGTAAAAATAAAATATTTAAACCATATGCATGGCAAAATACCTCAAATTTTGTTTCACCTTAAATGAGTACCCAAGGCTAAGAAAGTTTCCAAGTTATGAGTGGGATCTCTTATGCTTATTATTAAAACATTATTATCATTATTATTTAACAATGACATATTAGACTAGTGGTAAGACTATTGATTTTAAAAAAAGAAAAAGAAAAAAAGAAAAAAAAAATAAATCCAATCATGGAACTTTGCTAGAAATTCTATCTATACAAGGCAAATGAGAGCGAATAACTTTCTCCTGGTTTTGCTTGAAGAGCCTTTTGATATAGGAAGCATCCAAGATACTCTCTTGGCTTCTATTTTTCTGGGCTCTCGTAGAGACATCCGATTCTCAGGAAGGCATCCAAGGCAATAACATGGAAACCAGCAGCAAGGAAGATTACAGGGAGGGGAGTACATATCTTCAGGAATTGTTTCAGGAAATTCCAAGAAGTTGTGATTCTCTCCAACATGATTTCTAAATTGTCAGTTACACATATAGTATGGGTTGGGATGGATGTACAAAACTGGTCTAAATGGAATGAATTTGGTAGTATGATGATAGATAATGATCTTATATGGAAATCTTAGGCATCTTTCTTGACTTCCAGCGCTGCAACAACACTGCCACTGAGAGAAAAAGCCCTGCCAAAGTTCAAGCAACCTGTCAATTTAGTCATCATGGATATGTGGAATGCGAGTATCGATTTCCAGTATTTGATAAAGTATAAATGAGTGGTATCCTGAGCCTGTATTGATTGCACCCATTTTCTTGGAATACTATTCCTATTCAAAACAAATGTGGACATGCGGTGAAATTTCTTGAAATTGAAATTGACTTCTGTGCCGGTGGTCTATGGACTTCAAGCAGGATATCAAGAATGATTAATTTTTGCTTTCCTAGTTTAGAAGAGCTGGTCTTCTGTTTGAATGTGAAAGAATGTTTGAACGGGAAAGAGTGCCCTCTGCAAGAAAAGGACACCACAGATTGGGAAGAAAAAATTGTGGCATTGATAACCAACCATAATCCCAAGCTCAGGTTCAGATTGGGGATCGAGAGCGGATGTTGCATCCCAAACAATCTTTATGGAGAATCAGCCGTCCTTAGTCCAGAGGAGTATTATTATGCAACTAAGGAACACCAAAGTTGGAGAGAACATGCTCAATGTGCTGATAAATAAGAGTATCTTGTCTTTGAAACCCCCATTTTACTTTGGCATGTTGCCAAAAGAGGGTAGTAGAATCATTCCTAATAGTAAATAATTGAGCAACATGATGGAGATTGTGATAGGCAAAACGATTGGCTCTATGAGAGAATTTGTCATAAAGACAACCCAAACTCTTTTTAAAAATAGGAGACCACTAGATGGAGTGCATCGACAAAGAGTTTAAGCTTATATAGGAAGGTTTCCATTGCAAAAAGCCTTTAAGTTGACTCCAACACCGCCAAATTTGCTTGAACAAGAAAGAATCTATAATCTTCTAAGAACCTTTGCTAATGATCCAATTGCTCCAATGAGTGTTTTTCTATCTATAGTGATTACCAAGACAAGAAATATTATGCCTAAAAAGGATCTTCCAAGCTTTATCTCCTTCTATATAGCGAGTGATCCACTTGGAGGCCAAGAAAATACTTTGGTGCTTAATAGAGGTGAGGCCTAAGCCTTCATGTTCCTTGCTTAAAGTGCAAATATCCCAAGAAACTCAATGAAAAGCTTTGTGATTGTCCTTATCCTCCCATAAAAAATTCCTAAATTTTTTTTGATGCATTAAAAGGAAGATTTGGAAGGAGCCATAAAGGAAGAGTAGTACACATGAGTGGAGCTCAAAATATGATTAACTATGATAAATCTACTTGTAGGAGATAAGGGTTTAAAAGCCCATTTCAAAGCTTTATGTTTCACTTTTTCCACCACATTATTCCATAAGGTAGTGGGAGTGCCAAATAAAGCTATCGGGATATCCAAAATGGTGAAAACACTTGTTGGAGAAAGCCACTTGATATTAAAATGATAAGTCCAAGTAGGCCTTGGAGAGAAGCTAGACCAAATAGCTTGCATTTTGTTCCAATTGATTTTAGCTCTTGAGGCTCTACAATAGATGTCAATGCAATCCATGGTAGTGGTAAAGTTATTATGGTCCTCAAGAAAAGTGTCATCCACAAACTAGCTATAAATGAGATCCTTTCCTTCTTGTGGAAGAGAGATACCTCTTAACCTCATAAATTCATTGTGAGATCTAAGAATAGCTCCAAGAGCACCAGAAGCTAGGATAAAAAGATAAGGAGCTAAAGGGCATCTCTGTTGTACTAATTTTTGAAGCTCGATAACCTTAGAGAAGGTTCTGTTAATACAAATAACTGAAGAGGCCTCTGTCAAAACCAGATTGATATGTTTATCAAAAATAGTACCTACGTTATGATGCTTAATTATATTTCTTAAAAAGGACCAATCAAGCATGTCATAAGCTTTTGCAAAATCAAGCTTAAGAAGAATATCTTTTTGATTAGTGCAAGAAGCCCAATGCAAACCCCCAATAGCAGTAACGACATTGTCTAAAATATACTTCCCTTGAACAAAACTAGTTTGGTCTTTGCTTATGAGATGAGGAAGAAAAGGTTTTAATTTATTGGCTATAGCTTTAGCAACAGTTTTGTAGATAACATTTAAAGAGTGGTAGGGTGCCAGTTGCTAATGTGCATATGATCTCCTAACTTGGGTAGAAGCTTAATAATACCAACATTGATTACTTTGCCAAAGGAACCTTTCCTAAGAGCATACTATAGATAGTATCTTGAAGAGTGGGCCAAAATTTCTTGAAAAATTCTGTAGGAAGACAATCCATACCAGGGGCTTTGCCATCATGGAGTTGTTGAAGAGATTTACCAAAATCCTATTTAGAAAGAAGAGAAGAATCACCAAAGATGGAATGATTGAAAGGAGTAATAACTCCTAAGTAGGTATTAATTGTAGTGGGATCAATATCTTCTTTTCAAAAAATTCAAGAGTAGAACTCAAAGAAAGCCTGTCAAATGTTAATCTTGGAGGTAAAGATATTATCATTGACTTGAATAGCTGGGACTTTAGGGAATAGGTGTCCCCCATTGAGAAAATGAAAAAAATATTTAGTAGCCTAGTCACCCATGCAGAGCCAAGAAAGATGGGCATGAAGGTGAGCACCTCTAGCTTCATGGTGATCCATCATATGCATGTTCTCCTTGGCAATTTACAAGCAACAAAATTAAGCCTTAGTAGCTTCACCTCTATTAATGGCATTTTATAATAAGGAGATTTCCTTATGAAGGTTGGACTTATGAGAATTTAGCCTTAAAGCCACCAATTTCCCGCATGTTTGGAAAACTGCTGGAGGTGAGTACAAGCATAAGTCCACCAATCAATCCAACCATCTTCTTCAAGGGGTTTAGGATGCAAATTCCATATTTGCATCAATAAAGAGCAAAGGGAACTACTATGAACAAAGGCAATGTTAAAAATATAAAGGTCATTGGAAGAGTAGGAGTAGCTAGAGAGGGATAGAGACTAGTGAATAGGATAATGATCTGACAAAACTTAGGTATAATTTGCTTGAATATGAGCATTGTTGGTGGTAGTAAATTAAATAGAAGCATTCATAGATAGGTAAACCTGATTCAACCTAGAAGAAATGTAGGAGTCTCCATGTCTAGCATTGCTCCAAGTAAACCAATTAGAGGTACTAGAAGAGGGGTAGTTTCCATTAGCTTCTTGCAAATTCAATTTGCTCTTCAATGAAAGCCAAACAGAAAGATCCCTATTATGCTTAATCATATTAAAGTCCCATGTGATGATCCAATTAGCTATGGGCAAGTTGTGCTTGAGCCCATTCCAAAAAAGCTTTTGATCATTCAGATTACAAGGAGCACAAATGAAAATGATCCCTAGGATTTCATTAGCATACTATAACTAAACCCAACAACGATGTTGCGAATCATCACAACTGTGATCAATAACAGACTCCTGTCACTTATTGTGAAGAAGAATTATAGCTCCCCCTTTGCCATGTTCATGGTGAGAAGAGACATAATAACTATTGGAAAAAATACTCTTACAACAAGTTTGAAGATGGAATCCTTGGATTTTAACTTCTTGAATACAAAAAACATTAAGGGAATGCCTACAAATATAATGTTGGACTATATATCTTCTACGGGGATTTGAGAGTCCCCTAACATTCCATGAGCAACACTTCATTATGGATGTGAAGATGAAGGAGGATTCCCCTCAACCACTAAGGCCTTAAAAAGAATTTCTAGACTTGAAGCTATTTACTAAAGGATGACAAGCACTTGTTCTTTTGCTAGCGATTGATTAGCATTAGCAACAATCGTGGATTGATGTCCTTTGGGGAAATCACTAAAGATAGGGTTATTTTGTGTGACTAAGGCATAAGATTTCTAAGTAACTAACTCCTAGCCACTAGTAGCATCTTTTGGGACCCCTTCTTGGTTAAGAGGAGTCTTAGTAACATCGGCATCCTTCATATTCATATCTTTGACATTTGACATCTTGGGGTTTGAAGAAGAAGGCTTAGCCAAGTGCACCTCAACAGTATCATCACCTATATCCTTAGATATATTTTTATCTTTTAATTCTTTCATAACTTGTTTAGCTAAAATTCTCTCGGCTTTAATCTTGACCAATAACTTTGGACATTGAGCTTTTTGATGATTAGGATCAAGAAAATAATAACAATGGTTTGGGAGCGTAAGATATGAAATTTTTTGAGCAAAAGTCTTTCCTTTCACATTAAATTCCAATGAGTTGGGATGTTGCTTTTGCATATTAATTTTAACATACACTCGCTGAGTTGGTCTTGGATGGAAACCTAAAAAGGAATCCATACCGATGACCTTTCCAACTTGCACAACAAGAATATACGAGTTATGATTTTTTAATGATATATGATTTATTTATCTTTGGATGGTAATATTCATGGAACCTTTGCAATAAGGAAATGCATTCTTTGTATGTTCTTTCGCATGAGTAACAAGGCTTTTAAGGATTTATCCTATACAAATTTTGAGGATTCTTCATGATGTAATAAGACATTTTGATTTCCATATTTTACTTTTGAACTATAATAACATTACTCTATCTCTTTTATGATTTTAATATTATTATATTTTACTAGAGATAATTGTTTTAAGAATAAGTGATTATTATTCATTAGGCAATGTTAATGTTAATGTTGAGAGTTTATTTTTTATATTCATTAGTTTGTATTTATTTTATTTTTATAGTCAAATGTACTATAGTTGTACTTAGGTTTTATTTTTAAATTTTTTTGTTTTTTTATTTTCAAAGAAACACAGAATGAACTTCTTTCTCTAATACAATTACTCAATCGAATTGATGAACATCACAAGTTATTTAGATCAAAAATCAAATGAAAAAAGTCTTTTGTTGTAAGCAATGAAGATACAACTGCACCTTATTAAGCAATAAGGAATCAATAAATATTTTAAAAATATATATTTAAAGTTTGGAGCATTTCCTTTTCTTTTAAGGGTGCTTCCTAAAGTCTTTGGGACTTTGGAATAACTAGAAAGAAAAAATGTTTAGTATGGTAGGAAAATATTTATTTTGTAAATCTATGTTATCTTCACTCATATTTATTAATCATCATGTTGTACTTCTACTAGATCTTATTTATTTTAAACTTTGAAGTAAAAGAAAAACTAAACAATTAATTTATTTTCTGAAATCTTAATTTCTTTTTGTTTTGGAGGCTTAAGTTTGGGAAGCTTTCAGCTTCTATTGCTATTTGTTCATTATTTCTAATTGATGCCTTCTTTGTCTTTAGAGAAAGTTTTTTTCTTCTCTTTACAAGAAATCCTCTAATAAAAAGTAAAAGCCCATGGGAGCACTTCTAAACAAGGGTAAGGCCTTACCCTAAAGAATAAGTTTTCAAGATTGGTTGTAAAGATGAAAATTTGGAAAGGCATCTCCAAAATCATTGGGTTCTCTTTAGATATTCTCTTCTATATATTGTTAATGTAAGGTACTCTTAATTATTTTAGGGTCAAATAAATACACACATACCCCCACTATATGTCTTACCCCACACCCACCCCAACCCCCAACCCCCAACCACACCCCCCCCACCTCCCGTCCCCAACTAAATTTAAATTTTTCTTATGAAGAAAAGGTTGGAAAGATCATCCTACTAATAACTAACTATTGAAGAAACTTCATTTAAATGGCTCATTGTAAGATGATAATCTCTAGATCCTCCATCAAGTACTTGATGAGATGCTATTAGTTCCTAAATTCTTGCTCCAGCACCTAGTGTCTCCTTGGTTGGTGAAGGTAATGTTTCTTTCTAGAGTCTTAATGATGGATTTTCATTCATTATCTCATACCCAGACACTATGATGGCCTTGTAGAGGATGTTATTCAAGTAGCAAGAAACTCATCCTCTGTTTTATAATTTTATGACGAGACATGAACAGATGAGTATCTTCCTACCTTTCTTATTTTTTTGAAGTATCTTTCAATTTCCAAGAAGATGAGTTATGGCAAGTTAATGAGGAATTTCTCACTCAGTGTAGCACAAGCCCTAGCAAAGAAAAACATCACCTTGATAGGTTGTATTGTGGGGTTCAAGTGGTATACAAATGATGAGTGGTGAGGTACCCCTATGCCCAACCATATGAATCACAAGTGTTCATGCATGATCCAGTCGAATTTCGTGGATGGAACTAGTTGTGCATCAAATGGTTATGCTTTGATCATAGTTTGCTATCTTTCCACTTGGACTAGTGGTAGCTTTCTCACATATGGTTTATTCGAAAGTGAGGCATATGATGTTGTCTAATCTTATGCTGCTCCTAATGACGATAAAGAGATAAATTAATTAAGCTAATGAACAATGGAAAATAAGATCTAAACTAGCCTATGTGAAATGAGTATCCATTCCTAATCATCTATACATGCCTTGGACTTCATATAACTACTGTTGGGATTGCCAAGCATATGTCACTAGGTGTGCCAAGCGATACACTGCTGGATTACCAAGTACTTACACTTAAGCGCTCATGATTAAGTCGTACTCATTCCACTTAATGACAAGAATAGTAAATAGTAATAAATGGAAAAATTAAATAAATAAAATAGTAAATAATTAAGCAATTAAATAATTAAAGAAATAATAAATCTAAGTGAATTTAGTAATGATGGAAGTAATCTTGATCTTTATTTCTAGTCATGTAATATGTCCAAGTACGTCACACTTGAACAAAGGTGTTGTACAATTACAAACATCATATTGTGGGCATGCATTGGGCATAACAGAACTTGAATTTAGAAATCTAAGAAAGACTATGAAAAATTGAAATTAAAAATATGTTCCAATCATGCACCCAAGTGTTGTATTTATAGGCTAGCACAAAAGAGATGATATCAGATATTCGACATTGTTTCTTGGGACCCGATATTACGTATCTGATGTTAGAGCCTTGATATTGGTTATCTGATATTGGGGCTAACATAGTGATGACTCATCATACCCCCACGATTGAATGAAAACTTGTCCTCAAGTTAAACAAAATGAGGAAAAAGCTCTTTACAAAAATTGGTGGAACGGTATGGAATTATTAACTAACTTAGAAAAAAATAAAAATGGACTTATACATGCCATAGTTGTGTTTTACAAAAATTGGACACAAAATTATAAGACACAACTTGGGGAAGCTCATGTGATTCCTAGAGACGATGGCTCTTCTATTGGGTGCTTCCCTTTGTTGCTAGGCTTGTGAAATCTGTAGCGATCAAGCAATGCCTGCAAGTTCTCCTCTTCCGTCCTTGGATCATGTATTGTCTAGGCTACTGAATTGATGTGTGCTGGCGTTAGTATGTCCCAAGGGCATGGTAGCTGTGGAAACATTTTATTGGCCTTCACATACCAAGCTAAAAACTGCTATCGTTCTTCTTCAAAGGTCCTAGCTTTTTCTCTTAATTCTTGATAATTTGTTAATCTTCTAGCTAGGTTTGAGGTGACATCCCTCTGTCCATGGTAACTAGCTTTAACCACATTATATTCCAAGTTTGCCACATGGAGCTTTTACAAAGCATCTTTTCTATCTGCAAACTCTTTTTCATACAATGCATAGGTGGTTGCTACCTGCTTCTCTAGCTTGCTTCTAAGTTGGCCTACTATTAACATGGCAAGGTTGGCATATCTGAGGTTAGCCAATGTCATGTACTCTTTCAAATCCTCAATATTTAGGTTTGAGCAACTCTTTGAATGAAGTTTTTTGAGCCTTCTTGGGGACATCATTTGTGCTTCCTTGCCTTTTTCTCCTTGAACTACCTCTGAAAAAGGCTTCCTTGCCTTTTTCTCCTTGAACTACCTATGAATTTTTGTGAAATAGAATTAAGGAAGGTTGGCCATGTATTTGCCCATTAAGATAGCACTTCCTTTGGCTGCATATGTTGAGATCTTATTAAGTCCTTTGTTCAGGAAAAGATGGTATGTGCCAATCTTGGAGTATGTCCTTTCCTCCAGAGTTAATCCATCATATGCTTTGTCCTCTTTGCCGTATGTCCATTTCAGCCATAGCTTCTTGGTGTCGAGGTCAGACTTTGTGGACAAATGGGCTACCTTAGCCTCCTCATTTGGCAAATTAAGAGTTGTTGCAATTGCCTTGATTGAGAATGAGACGTTGACTCCAAAAATGTTGACAATGGTGCCTTCATCTTTGTTGTGCTAGAATTGGTGGGTCTAGCCAAGGTACCAATCACCACTATCTAAGAGAATAGGCCACAATGGCAACACCTGGAGTTGTGTCTAAACTACTTTTAGGGAAAATGCCATTAATGGACCAAAGTTCATCTCCACGATGACCATGATTAATGTGGACTTTTCTTGAATGATCATAAGGAATGCAAGGGGTGATGTGAGATGTTGTCCCTACATAGGAGTTGGTGGTTCTATAGCCTCTTCTTGGACTGATTGTCCAGTAATAGGAACCTCTTGATGGATGTTGAAAGATTTGGCTTCGTATTCTTCATGCTCTACTAGCTCACCTTGGTGTCCCCTACCACCTCTTGGGCATTTGGGCACTCTCTACGAAGGTTCTCTTTGTGCTCCTCTTTTTGGGACCATCTATAATCAAGCAAAGATCAAGTGTTTCTAAGGTGCCAATATTTATCATTAATGGATGTATACCATGCTTATGACCTTAATTTCATTAAGTTCTTTAGTTTATATGATTGTAGAGTTAGAAAAATTTTCAAGAAAAATCCTCAAAAAGTGTTTACCATCTTTTATGACCCTTCACAATTGGTTTCTTTTTCCTTATGTGTGGCTTATTATAATGGTTATGGTCCCTTGGGTGAAAAGATTAAGATTTTTGGCATTACCATAAGTGATTTTTTAGTATAACACTTATGGTTTTTAACGTTCTTACCCTTATAATATCCTTTAAGAGATAACAAAATTTTGGAAAAATGGCATAAGTTTCTCACACAAGCATCCCTCCATAACTAATTAGAACACTTTGGGGTCAAATAGGTTCAAACAATATGAGAATTGGAGTGGTAGAGAGCCAAATATTGCAGGTTGTAATTGACTGCATAGAGCTTAGAGTCTCAAGAGAAACTTTCAACAACTTCCCTAGCTACAAATGATGAAAATGAAGTTTGGGAATTATGGGGGTCATATTTATAGGTTTTATGCAACCCAATATTAGGTATTTAATGTTGCATCCCATCCAATGTTAGGTACTCAATATCAAGATTCATGGATAGGCATCTCATGGGGGTACTAAGCATAAGAAACAAAGCTCTATGGTTGATGGGAAGGTTTGAGGTTAGATCATGATTCTAGGGTAAGTGGAAAATCAATTGGAGGCACCAAAAGTATGAGAAGGTGGAGTTGTTGACATGAAAAGATTTGGAAGAATCAAGAAAAAGGGCATTTAAATCAAGGTTGTGAATGGATCAATTACATGAGAAAGAAAACTACGAAATTTAACAACTATGCACTTGGAAGGTGAAGAATGATGTGGTTGTGTCAAACAAGTACAAGTTACAAAAATTACACAAGTGGGTCCTCCCCAAAGCAGGCTCCAACCTATGATGCCCTTATGTAACAACACCTAAAAATGTCAGTAGGTACTAAAGGGGTTAAATGCAACACATACCTATGCAACAAAACACACATGTTAAAACCACCAATTTGAGATAATAACTCTATGTTACACAAAACCACAAGTTAGGATTAGATGGATAGTGAGATGAGGTGGACTGCAAAAAGGATTGTAGAAATTGGGACATGAGGTGTCTTACCATAGGCACAATGAATCCTTGTGTGTTATTAATGGTTAAATAATCATGATCCCTTCTTTCCAAGATTCAAACCAAGTCAAACCACATTTTAGTGACATCACATAATTTCATCACTTTAGTTGATGACCATAAGAATATCATAGTTGCAAGGAGTAACATCACTTGGCATTTTGTCCAATGGAGGACACATGTGTGTGTTTTTTTTAGGGAAGTTTTGGAAAGCCATCAACCTTTAGGTATGGGTGCATGTCTTTCTAGTGGGATCCACAGAAATTATTCAATGCCTTTTTATGATACTCTTACTTCCATTTTTTGTTAGATCTACAAGGATATAATTTGAACCTCAGCAACATGATAGAACATACAAAAGTGGCCAAAGAAAATCCACAAATCTCCTTGATGTCACATCCTTTACATTCTGCCTTGGTCTTGCAGCCTTGGTCTTACACTCTTTTATCTAGACACAATGATTAAGGAATTATTTTTAGGCTGGATGATGAAAAAGAATATCATTATGACTGGGGCAAGAACCTCTTATTAATGGAATGAGTGGATGGATTATTTGGTCTCATTTTTCAAATAATTAGTCTCTCATGACTTGACAACATAGAGAAAACCTTGAAACACCACCAATTTCAGGCTATAACACCTCGACTACAAATTTACCTAAGTGTTAGCATGAGGCAAACTTCTTCTAAGTGTTTAGCCCATGATCCCACTGTTGGAGCTATGCTCTAGAGCATAGCCAGTGTAGCATGTAGCACAAAACCATGTTTGCAAAATTTTCTAAGCATCAAAAATGATTGCAGAAATTGTTTTAAGTGCCCTGCAACACTTCCATTTCTCCTACTACACTCTTAAGTGTAGTAGCACTCTAGTGGCTAGTTTGCATGAGTGTTAAGCTAGAAGTTGTCAAGCTAGCTCAGAATGAAAGAAATAGTTTGGAAGATTTTCTAACTCCTGAGGCTACCCCTCCTGTTATGCTCTAGAGCATAGCTGGTGTAGCAAGAACAAGAACTATAATTTTTACTAGATTTTTTTAAGTGTCCATGTTATCCCATGTCCCCTCCTACTACCTCATGAGTGTAGTAAGCGTAGCAGTGCTGGACTTCCTTTTGTTGCAAAATTTGCCTAACTATTGGGCTACGCTCTAGAGTGTGGCAATATGGAACTACCTCTAAAAGTTTCTAGAGCTTAGCACAAGCCTTCATTCTAGCTCTAGCACTCCTCTAGCAAGCAAGATCAACAATTTTCATTCTCTTGCACCTCCTGTTTGTCCCAAATTGTACCTATGTTTGAAAGATGGGAGAGTGTAGTCCCAGAGTGTAGTCTCCAAATTGCACTATTTTGCACTATTTGTAGGTACATTGCAATCTTGGCACATGCAGTCTTGGTAGTAGAGGTATTATTTGGTAGTCTCTTGGGATCCAATGAAGCATACCAAAGCATAGCACTTGTTACTCTAGGAGGAGCATAGCAAAGGTTAGCATAGCCCCATCTACCCCCTTTGCCACATGGCACCCAATTCATACTTTATGTTAATCCTAATCCTATAAATACCCCTACATTTCACAGTTTAGGGGTTAGCATTTTGAGGCATTTGGTTGGCAAATTCAAGTAGCAGTTGGCATTTTTGGTTGGCAATTTTGTGCCTGCTTGTCAATTTGATAATCTTTGGCATTAGGCTTGAGTACACTTAGCACTTAAGGCACCTTGAGAACCCCACACACTAGAACGTATTAGCATCTTGGCAACACCTTTGCAGCCCATTCAGCATCATAGTGCATCGTAGCCCGTAGGACATCGCAGTAGCCAACCTAGGAGGCTCAAACTTTGTAGTGGACGTTGGTCTTCACCTTGGGACACCCCAAAGACTGTGGCTACACTGCTATTGCACTTGTCTATATACTACATACCTTCTCACCTCTCTTTTCTAATTTCTATGCTTCCCATTTGGGATGGTGCCATTCTCTCTCTCTCAAACTTTGCATTTTCAAGCATTTCTGATGCATTTTTCTTTAATATTTTAGTACTACATTCACATCTCCTTGCTACTTTACATGTTTTTTGCACATTTGCACTAGCATTCTCATGTTGAGAAACCTTGCTACGCTCAGGCTTAGTCGGCCTTGGTACTACCAAAAACACTCTTAGAATGCTTAGCATTATTTCACAATGTCAACACTTACATTTTAGCTAACGATGCCACTCCCAGTTACATCCCAGTTGCATCCAATACCTTGGTTGTAGCTAGCAAAGTTCTTGTTCGATCGACAAGAACATCTAGGGCGCTCTACCTTCATTTTCTAGTAAGGACCTTACGTAGAGGTGGGGTTAAGGCTATGCACCCACAAAGTCCTTGGTGTTTTAGCCATCAATGTTTTTGATCATCATAGTTTTCTGGCACTAGAAGGAGGGTTGTGCCATTTCCTTTTACATTTAATGGTAGTATTGTGTGCTCTATGCACCTCCATTACTAGCTTCAAACTAGTGTAGACATGACACCCCTGTGATTTTCTATGAGCCGGTTGGTGTAGATTGGTCCCAATTGTCAGTTCCCCTGGAATCCTATAGGATGGAAGCCAAAGTGTATTTTTTACACTTGGACCCTAAACTTTGTATGCTAGGAAGAGCATAGCTTGTCCTTAGCATGAGAGTGTAGCACCAAAGTTAGACACTTTTTTTCTAGTAGCACTCTTAGAATTAGCTATCATTTCAAAATTTCTATGCTTATCTTTTTTCAGCAATCATTGTACTTAGCCATTTCTTTTCTAGTGTTGCACCTTTTGCATCTTCTCATAGTAGCATGAACCTTAAAGAGCCTTCAACCTCCGCCTCAAGCATGATCATGGTTTGACCTATTCAGGAAGAATTCACAATTGACATTCCTAGGGCTAGGGGCCCCATCTTTGTGGGAAGGTAATCCCTTAGGATCTATAACCTATCTCCTAAGCACATGGTGCTTGATAAAGACAAATACAGCTTCCTTTGCATAAAACTCTAGGCAAGCATCCCCTTGGACCACCAAGAGCTAGATACAAAGCAAGGCGCTCATACATCGAAATAGGAGGGAATACTTCCCTACCCCTAATGATCTCATCCCCCTCATCGAGATCTTTCAGTGGATGCTTGACCAACTCATCCAACTAAGTGGGTTGAATGAAAATGATGCAACAACTACCTATGAGGAGCCCTTGCAGGATGGGCAAGAGGAATTTGAGGCTCACTTAGAGAATGAGAATCCCTTCTATGTCTCTTTCCTATCATCTACCTCTAATGTTTCTCCCCTGCAATCTTAGCCATCTACCTTCTTTGAGGTAGTAATGTTTCCTTTGTCACCACGTAGGCCAATGCCTATTGTAGCAAGCCATCAAGAGCATATGCATTAGGGTGCAGGACCATCTATCATCCCACCCTTCGTGGTCTTGGCATAGTATGTGTAATCCTCTATGCTAGCATCTATGATGACAAAGCAACCCTACATGCACACAGTTCTGATGTCCTAGCCACACACGAGTCAGGTGTCATACATCCCACCTATCTTGGTGGTGTCCCCTATGATAGCTGAAGCCACAACCATGTGGTGAGGCCTTGCCTCCATGGCTTGGGCATAACACATGCAACAGCAACACATGCAATAGCCTCCACAATAATACACTCAACAAGCATCCTATGTGATCACACAACCCACAATGGGATCATGGACCACACCAATAGCATAGCAGGCCACACAACCAAAATAGCCTATTGCACCCACACCGAGCTTGGATTAGGTGTTCCATCTCATTTAAACACTCACTGAAGAGGTCAAATGACTTAAGGCCACCTCTTTTGATATGGTCCAAGTGATGGACTTCTATTGGGATGATTCTATTAGTCTTGTTGTCCCATTGTTGACCTTGCCTCTTGGCATCCAACTTCCATAGTTCACCAAATATAATGGTGAAGGGAATCCCAATGCCCATGTAATGACCTTCTAGTCCAAGTGCCTTTTATTGTAGGTGTGGCTACATGCAATCATTCATGTGTTTGCCATGTCCTTGATCGAAAAGGCACTAGATTGGTACCATGTGCTCCCTAAGGCCTCCATATATTTGTTGGAGGATTTGCTTAGTGAATTTGTCACTCACTTTAAGTATAACTTGAAGCTTAAGGGAACCTTGGATCAACTCATGCAAATCAAGTAGGGCCACTTAGAGCCCATTCAAAAGTTCATCCAATGATGGAGTGCTATACTTAATGAAATCCATGAGCCTATTGCAGAAACCCACCTATTGGCTATTTTCAAAGGTGCAGTGAATAACTTCATCAAGTCAGAACTATACTACCTTGCCCTGCACTCCTTGAGCTATGCATTCGCTCAAACAAAGAGCATTTAGGATGTGGTAGAAGCTAGTAAGGATCTAGCCTATGTGGCCTACAAGAATGCACATGTGAAGAAAGATAAGGAGAAGGGCAAGGTAATAACAATGGTTACAGTAGTGGCCAATGAGGCCAAGTTGCACAATGCCAAACCAATAACCAAGGCAACCAAGGCCCTAGTTAACAACAAGGAAACTAGCTCTAGCATTGTTGTGACCAACCAACCTGCACCATCGACAACCATAGGGCAAGTTGCCCTAAGGCCAAACTTTAAGTGCAAGGACTACTCAAAGTATATACCATTGCCCATCAAGCCATTGAAACTTTTAGGTTAGTTGCTTAGTGTTGGGTGCATCCAGTAGAAGAAAATGTTTGAAGATGCTTACAAGCATTATGATTGCTACTATAAGATCCTTAAGAATCCATCAATGGCTACACCAGATGAACCTCTAGTCCCTAATCACTTCAGGTTGGATTGGTTCTACCATTACCATTAATTTCTTAACCATGACACCGATTTTTTCATGGCCTTATAGGATGATGTACAACACATGATTGACCAAGGCTAATTGGTTCTTGATGCAACCAACCCAGTTTGCCCAGAAAATTAATTAATGAAGGTCTACAAAGACCCTCTCAATGCAAGTAGCGCAAGCTATTTCATCAATGTCATCAGCATTGATGACAATGTAGAATTAACATGAGAATCATTTGTGGTTCATCTACCTCTAATAACATTAGGGCCTCTCTAGCATCAACCAACCCAAGAATCCCTTTTTTCATTAGAGCATCACCTTGGGCACCCATGACATCCTTTGTGGTTAAGGCCCCATAGCATGTTGTGGCCAAAGCAACCCATACACCCTTCATCATTAGGTTGCTGCAACTATGGACCCTTTGCCAACTTCGATGGTGGGGATTACAATAGGCCCTACTTACCCAAGGCCTCATCCTGCATATAACACCAGGAAATCGAGGTGGTAGCCCAAGAGGCCAAATGAGCACCTCATTGATCGAATGATGAGGGAATGCATGGTGCTAGGTCTACCTAAGCCCATCCCCCTATCTAACATTCCTATGGTCACATCATCCGAAGTTGCCAACACAAGTGATCAACAACTAAGCATTGGGGCTCACAGGCAGGCAAAACAAACCAAGCCAAAATCTCCTTCCTAGGAGATTTATCTCTTGGATTGCATGGAGTAGATAAAGGTTAACAAGGCAACTGATAGTGGTAAGGACTTTCTAGACACATTGGCATAAGTCAAGTAGGCTCTGAAATAAAAAAATACAACCTTGAGCCTATATGACTTGGTGATGACCTCCTCCATTCACCGTGAAGCACTAGTTCACATGTTGGCCTTCATTCCTATAAAGGAGAACATCCTAGTGGAGGAACAAGCCGTCTACAATGTGATGCTTTCTCCTTCACCTCAAGAATTGGGTTCAATGCCTTTAGTGTTTCATAATAAGGCAATCAAGGTCAACCCTAAAAAGGGTTAGGTCACCACTGCATTGATGTTTATAACCATCTGCGTAGGGCATGCAAGATTCGTAGGGTGCATGTCGATGATGAGGTGGTGACTAATGTCATTCCATTTTCAATTGTTGACAAGCTCGGTCTCACCAACCAAATCCAAGCCACAAAGACAACATGCCTCAAGTCCTATAATGGATCACATGTTTTTGTGAAGGGAACAATTGCAATAGCCTTCATGGTAGATGAGCAATTCCCCACTATGGCTGAATTCATTATTGTCGAGGAGATGCCTAGGTTCAACCTGATTTTGGGAAGGCCTTAGCTAGCCTAATTATGAACATTCTCCTCGCCCATTCACCAAGAGATCCACCTTCCATACAAAGGTGGAGAAGTGATCATACATGGTGACAGTTCGGTCCCTCCAACCATCAACAATGTTGACACAAGCCAAGGGTTAAAGGTAGAGTTAATTGATGACATTCCACCCATGGAGGATAAGGATCAACCTTGTCTAGCAGACCCATTTGAAGTGTTAAAAATGGTCGATACCCTCCCTGAGGAAGCTCTATGGGCAGAACTATCTTTTAGCATCAACAATGAAGGTATAGGAAAATGTTGCCTTGTGCTACCTAATCCCTATGCACCTCCTAGCCCACATTAGGTTATGAAGCAACTACATGATTAAGGCATCCCCTTAGTTCAATAGGTGCTAGGTGCTTGCCTACCCTTGGTCTTCGCATGTCCCACTTGCCTTCTACTTATGTACTTGCATTTTGCATGGTTGCCTATGTTTTGCACCATTTACTTTGTTCTGGATTTTTCCTTTTTGCTTATGCATTTTCATTTAGCTTTCTTATGCATTAAAACAAAAACATTAAGATACACAAAAATCATAAAATTTAAAATCACAAAAAGAAGATGTATATCGCCATAGCCTGCTATGGCCTAAAAATAGCAACATTTTTCTCCCACTCCATGGCTTGCCATGGCCTTAAATTGGAAATATTTCTTGCATCACCATGGCTTAAAAAAGCCCTAAATTAGCACATAGCCTGTCATGGCCTTACACTGGGAACCTTTCTTGCATTGCCATTGTCCAAAAAGGCCCTAAACTAGCACACAACCTATCATGGCCTTAAATTGGCAATCTTTCTTGCATCACCATGGACCAAAATGGCCTTAAACTAGCACATGGCCCACCATGGCCTTAAATTGGCACCTTGTGGCTTGCCATGGCCCAAAATTAGCAACACTTTTCATTTTATTTATGGCTTGAAATGGAAATCCTCATTGCAAAAGGTATAAGTTTTATTATATTTCCATTAGTAGGAGTACATAGCATGACCATGTGACAAAAATGGCCAAAGTGCAAAATTTCCTAACAGTAGGGCTTCATTAGGTTTTCTTAGCTGGTGGTGTTTGGTGGGGGTTGAGGCTCCTCTTCCTCCTCCTTTGCTACTCCGCTGGAGCTTGCAACATTGCCTAGTGCCTACTCAAAAGCAATACAAAAAAACAAATTAATTAGTAAGTGCAAAACTAAAATACAAATTAACGTGAAAAATTGACACATAAAAAGCATAAAAAATAAAAGAGAAACTAACCCAAGAGGATCCTACATCAAACTTTAGGGGCAATCTATCAAGGCCCTCCTCCAAGTGTTAGAAAATCTTGATATTTGATAACCATGTCTAGTTCTCATGGTTAAAGTCAACATTCGCAAGAGTCTTGTCATCATCCATGGTAGTCCATGTACGAGGTTGCATAGAAAAGGTGGTTGTAGAAGTCTCCCTTGTGGGTAGGGTAATCTCTCACTCTAGGAAGTCATTAACCACTATATGTTGAGCAAACAGCTCGAAGGCTCAACTCTTGCCAATCACCTCAATGAACATCTCAAGGTGATGGTCCTTCACAAAGTCATCCTTGAGCTACTCCAAATAGGTGTTCTACTCATGCTTGTAGTGGCACTTGTGGTCCTTCTACGTATGACCCCACTTACACACCTTGGTGCTGAAGCTATTCCACTCCTGAGTTTTTTGAGAGAGTAGATCCATTTGCAACCTCTACTCGACAATCTCCCAGGTAGCCTCGTTCTTACCTAAAATTGCTAACCAGTATTTGGCATAATCTATCTTTTATGTCCACGAGGTATTATCCATCTATGCTCAAGTTGACAAGAAATCATAATAGGATTGAAGGTCCTCGTTCTTTGTAGTCAAGCTCACCACTGTCTCATGGAGCTTGTGCACATGTTTCCATAGGCGCTCATTCTAGCACCTATAGGTCCACAATGCCTTTGCATTGGAAAGCATGCACTTGCTCACTACCTCATATACATGATGAGGCACTTGCTTCATCTCGAGAAGATACTTAGGGATGGCATCCACATGAGCTACCCAGTTTGGATCCCAATGAAGCTTAGAGCCTATTAGCATACAATGAACAAACCAATATTAGCAACAGATTAAGCATGGAATTAGTAAAATAATTCAAGAAAAATGACATACATACCAAGTTTTGGATCCACCTATTATGTGTGATCCACCATTTTCTCCATGATGTCTTTCATAGAGGCAAATTTATCTGGTGTCTTTACCCATGGCTTCATGCAGTGGGTAGGCACTAGCAATGGATCGCTAGTAAGAAGATTTGAGATTGCAATACAACACAACATAACACTTAGTGATAATTGAGTAGTTAAATGCTTAAGAGTAAAGGGTAAGGATAAATGGTAACACAAAGTGCTCACCGATTAAGCCCTTAGATATCAACGTGGGTGGATCTCCCAATTGCACATTGTTAAAGAGGTTGGAAAAGTCACCCTCAGGGTGGAAAAACCCCTCCACATCAAACTATTGGGAGATCTCTAGGGCCTTCGATGGCTCCTCCTCGTGTGCTACCTCCTCTTCAACCTAAGGAGGGGTTGTGTCTATTACCTCTGCTATTGTTTCCATTGCTTCCTTAGTAGCCCTCTTGCCTGATTCACAAACATAGAGTAGTAGTATTAGCATAATATAACAAAAAATAAACATAAGCCAAATGCATTTAGAATGTACACTGACCTACAGCCACTGAATGAAGTGTGGGTATCTTGACTTAGACTTTCTTAATGCTTGCTTGTCCAATCGTAGGGGGAGTCTCCTCAGTTGGGTATCTTCATTTTTGCCTTGAAGAGCCCCATCGTCTCCATAATGTATCGCTCAACCCTGTTCACATCCCCAACAATAGTTGGTGGATACTCACTCATGCTGTCATAGGAATAATGTGACTATAACCTCCCTAGATGTGCCTTTTTCATAATTGAATATGAATTCTCAATCCCCTCTGGAGGGTCCTGCACATGAGTGGTGGTGAATAAGTGCTAAACCCATGGCTTGGATAGCTGCTTGCAATCTTGCACAACCCAATGCCCACTACCCATGATCACTAGGAACTTCACAAGCCTTTGCAGATAGGCTGCAAAGAATGCAAAGTGAAAGTGAGACCTTGCATGGACATTGTGGCGAAGCCTGGTAATCTTTGCCTATATTTTGGTAGTGATAGAGGAGGCCTAGTTAAACCTAGTACCTTTTTCTATGGCCTCTTGCATCATCCATGCCTGTTCCATCCCAAGGACCTTTCCTTGGGAGAGTAGCTTAAGAAAGTTACAAGCATGAAAAAGAGGGTAAAGTATCTAGACCTTAGGCACACACACATCACTAATCATGATGCCTTTATAAGAGTGAGTGTCTCCTAGCCACCCTTTAATCGTTTCCCTTTTGTCCACCTCTCGATTGGGCCTGTCAATGATTGATAGGCCCTCAAAGGAAAGGCCAAAGAAGTTAGTGAATAAAGCATCATTGAGGTCCAAGACTACCCTCACTCCATGCACATGAGTGACAAAGTGGTAGGCATTATGGCTGAAGTTATCAATGATAGTCATCATCTTGACCACTAGAGAGCTTGGGCTGAGGGCCAAGAAAAGGTTCATTAACCTAGCACATGTAAGCTGACTAGTCAAAGCCTTTGAGGCCTGATGGCATAGCCACTTTTGCATCCCCTCTACATCACTATACTTCATAATGAGGATGGCCTCACTACGGCTAGTGGTAACCACTATCATGTCTCTTGAAGCAATGGTAGTTGTAACATGGGCAAACACAATGTTAGCATCATGCGATTAATAGGTGCATGAGAACAAGCAATAAAAGTTAAGCCAACATAATAAACACCCGCATGGAACAAATGGTGTACATGATGGAGGAAGTGGTGCAACAAGCTCTCTGAAGATAGGCTTATTGCTAGTCCATCCCTCATTAGTCCAATCATAGTTTTGGCACCGCTCAAATGCCTTTGGGTACTAGGTGGGGTAGTTCTCTAAGTCCTTTCCCACCTATTTAATAATGGTGTCCTAAAAGCTTGGACTAGAGGAAAATACCTCTAGTGTAGTATGGGTCAAAGTAAGAGCCCTTGTCTCATTATGAAGTCCCTCATAATCAACTTTAAACCTAGCCTTAGACATTTGTAGTCAGTAGTTAGCAAATCTAGCATGGCCGATAACAATGAGACATGGCCGATAACACCCACATGGAACAAACGGTGTACATGATGGAGGAAGTGGTGCAACAAGCTCTCTGAAGATAGGCTTATTTCTAGTCCATCCCTCATTAATCCAATCATAGTTTTGGCACTGCTCAAATGCCTTTGGGTACTAGGTGGGGTAGTTCTCTAAGTCCTTTCCCACCTATTTAATAATGGTGTCCTAAAAGCTTGGACTAGAGGAAAATACCTCTAGTGTAGTATGGGTCAAAGTAAGAGCCCTTGTCCCATTATGAAGTCCCTCATAATCAACTTTAAACCTAGCATTAGACATCTGTAGTCAGTAGTTAGCAAATCTAGCATGGAAGATAACAATGAGACATGACGAAAAGTAAGAGCACTTACCCTTTGGCACAATATACAGTCCCAGGTGGGTTCTAGAAGACTATATGCATGAACATAGCAATGAAAAGGGTGTTGCTCTTATTATAACAAGATAACTCTAGCATGCTCTAGAGCCTGACTAAGGGAGAAATGCTCATGGGACCTAGTCCTAGGCCACTTGCTCGATCACTGCTAGTCATGGGCTCATCAGATATGAATCTCAATATGTCCTAGTTGGCCTTGGCCAATAGCGTCTCAGTGATGATGCTTGTAGCCTTCACTGCCAAGTATGACCATATGATCACATTAAAGTGTTGTAGCAAGTAAGCTAGGAATTTGGATGACCTTGGTTGAAACCACATCTCCTGATGACCTAACTTCATATCGTGTGTAGGTGTGTTGGACATAGGCTTGCTGATCTAGGATAGAATGTTGATGAGCTCCATGATGACTAAGACAGGCTTTAGTAGCACTCTACAATTGTAAGACAACAAATGAACATAGTGTTAGCACACAATAGATTGCATTTTGGCATAAAATATTAACTCACACTTAGGTAAAATTAGCAAATTTAACCCAAAATAGCACAACTTAGAAATATATCCTTAGGATCCCCCATGAGGTCCCATGGGTACAAGATGTCAATACCTATTTGACTCGCTTGGTTCTCATTAGGGTATAGTACTAACGTAGCATTAGAATTTTAGTTTACACCTGCATTATTAGCTTTGTCCCAATTTGCATGTTTTGGTGGTTCTACATGATCAATTTGCAAGTTTAGCATTTTGGCAAGCTCTAGCACATTAAGCACTTTTGTTTGATGTGGCATTCTAGCATTTAGCATTCTCACACTTTAGCATTGCATGTTTGGCATTTCATTACAATTTGGCATTCTTTACCCTTTGTACTTGGAAAATCCTCTAAATTGTTTCTATCTTTGGATGGGGTAGCTTAGGATGCTTGAAAAATTCTAACTCTAGGTTATTCCTTGGGGAGCGTAACCCATGAAAATATTTAGTAAAAAAATGCTAACTATCTGCAATGCTCCCTAGGGAGTGTAGCCCTAAAGAACAACCAAAATTTTCTAACTATTGGCTACTCTTCCTAGGGAATGTAGGCCCCAAAAAATATGCAAAAAATAGCAAAAGAAAAATTCTAACTATTGACAGTGTAGCACCCCAAGTGCTAGCCATGATCCTTAGGGAGTGTAGCCTCCAAAGCATGAAATTACACCTAAGTGTCACCTCCACCACTGCACAACTTCATTATCTTGCCCCTACTTCATCACACCATCACACACTAGTGGTGCATGCTAGGGTGTGCACCATAGCCATTGCCTTGGTAACCCCCTGATCCCATTCACCTCCTTGTTGCGGTTGCTATCCCTGTGACTATGCCATTGGCCCTTTTCCCATCCCTACGGCTTTCCCTGCATATTTCTTGTCCTATGATGCTTAGCCCTCTTCTTTACCCTCACCCTGCATTATCCCCACATCACAAAATTAGCAGTATCAAAATCCTATCCCTTGGCTGTGGCCATCCTAGACCACAATGGCTTAACCCTTGCCCCAATCCTCCATCTGCCAAGCCTCACCACCAAAGCCAACATAAACATATAGGGGATAGAACCCTAACACACTCTTGCATTGCCGTTACCCTCACCCATGCATTGATGAAGCATAGAAAAAGAAAAAAAGGAACAAGGGAGTTCCATGGCCCTTCAAAACCTGGCCACACATGCCCTGCCATAGCCATGATGAAATCCCATGTTTGTCCCATCCACCATCCCCCATGCGACATGGATCCTAGTGAGGCACAATGAGAAAACAAATATGTAGGAAACCCTAGTACATTTCTAGGGTAAACCTTATCTTCCCCTCCGTACATCATTCCAATGCTTTATGACCATGCAAGAAGTGAAAACAAAACCCTTGTTTATCCCCTCTCCCTTGCCCTATGCATTGAGGCCCTTAAGAATAAATAGGAAATGTTTGCAATGGACCCTCCTTGCATCATCCAAAAGGATGCATCAAACCCTTGTAGCCTACATGCTACCCCTTGTCCCATTCATTGCAAGCACAAAACTAAAGAAAAACATCAATACATACCCATTGCCCATCAATATGCTTTCTCTCTCTTATTGCACAACCCTGGTGGCCATGGTAGTGGTGGTCCTCACCTAATGAAGGTCGCCTTCCAACCCTTCAACCCCAATGTAGGCACAGTGGTAGGTAGAAGTAAAAGAATGGTGCAAAGGAGGCAAGCATACTTGGTGGTCATTAGTTCTCTCCTCTTCTTCACCTACATCCATAGTAGGCATTCTAGGACTCACCTTCTCTCTTTTGCATTGGTGAGTCCAGGGTGTTGATGGTCACTATGGCACATCATCCTAGCACCATGCTTGGGTGCTGCGCTTTGGTGCTTCACTCTTCTTGCTATGCTCTGGGCTCCACACCTCACTTTAACCACACTACGCTATGTAATTTCTCATTTTTGCATAAGAAAATGATAGTTTACCACTTGGTAAAATGCACATATATACCCCCTGGGGTAATTAAATGTGCCACCTATGACATTGGTGCATCAACACTTTGGAAAATTTTCTTGGATTTTTATGGAGTATAGCAAGGGGGCAAGCATAGCAAGGGGTGAGTGTAGCAACTAGAGTTAGAAATTTTTTGAAATTTTTGTAAAGATTTCTAGACCTTGAAAATTTTCTGATATTTTTTCTAGTTTCCCAACAAAGGCTTAGCCCAATTCCATGTTCTAGATACTGTCTACCTTGCTTGAACTAATGCATCTTACATAAAAAATGGTATGCTAAGATCTTAAACTGGCAAATCATGGTTTGCTAAGATCTTAAATTGGCTATCCATGGTGTACTAAGGCCCAAAACCAACTCAGATGTTTACTTTTCTAAATCTACTTTTGCACATTTAGGCAATTTCTAGTTGCATTGCTTTCCTCATTTTATGCATTGTGACTCTATTAAGATAGGTGCAATTTGATGTTCTTTCTGGTTGTTTTATAGGATATGTCATAGGATTACAACATGAGCACATATAAGTGTCTTCATTTACCTATGGTCCTCACTGGTCCTCATGGTGATCTCATTTGATGCATTGATGCCTAATGCCTAGACCTTGAGCCCACGGTTCGTGATGACTATGGAACATTAGTAGAAGCATCACTAAATTGGCTTGACCATCTAGTTAGGGCTCTCAATTTGGAGGTAGGTGATGTCACTAAGGATTCCCTCGTGAAAGTACCTATAGAAACACTCATTGACGAGGCGAAGACACCGAAACTTAGTTTATTGTTAGAGCCTAAGCACACCCAAAGCATCATGAAAGTTCTCAAGGATAACATTAAGGTGTTTGCATGGTCCTACGAGGACATGCCAAGCCTAGTTCCTTGCATAGTGTAGTAAAACATGATCCTTAATCCTTGCATAAAACCAGTTAAATAGAGGGCCCATAAGATTAGGCTTGAGGTGGCATTAGTAGTCCATAATGAAGTCACCAAGCTCTACAAGGCTGGTTTCATCTGGGTAGTTGACTATGCAAACTAGGTTTCCAACATCAAGGTTGTACCTAAGAAAAATAGAAGCATACGCATCTACATAGACTTCTAGGACCTAAACAAGGTGACCATCAAAGATGATTTTCCATTGCCTAACATTGACCAACTAGTTGGTACTATGGCTGGTCATGCCTTGTTGTCCTTCATGGATGGGTTCTCTAGGTACAACTAGATTTAGATCAACTTGGAGCACCTACTTAGTATGACCTTCATGACCTCTTGGGGTACATTTTTCTATACAATGATGCCTTTCAAACTAAAGAATGTAGGATCAACCTACCAATGCTCCATGATGTACATATTTAGCGACTACTTATTAGACTTGCTCAATGACTACATTGATGACATAGTAGTTAAGTCCAAGATGGCACATGATCATGTAGATGACTTAGACCATGCACTCAAACGTTGCCTTAGACATGACCTTAGACTAAATCCTAAGAATTTTTTCTCTAGCATTAAGATGGGTTGCATGCTAGACTTTGTGGTATTAGAAGTAGGTATATGCCTATACCTTGATAAGGTTAAGGCCATCATTAACTTAGCATCACCAACTAACCTTAAGGAGCTATGTGGGTTACAAGGTAGATTGTAATTCATATGTCGGTTTATCGCATGATTGATTGATAAGCTACAACCAATGTAACATTTTCTCAAAAAGGGAGTTCACTTTGAATGGATAGCTCAATGCCAAGAGGCATTTGACAACCTCAAACAGGAGTTGGCTTAGCTTCCAACAATCTACCCTCTGCAAGGAGATAAATCTTTTTACATCTACCTTGCAACTTGTAATATGTCCATCACTTCTCTACCTTGCCAAAAGCAAGATGATGGCTTAGAGGTCCCTGTATACTACCTAATCCATGCATTAGTGGCCCATGAAGAAAAACACAATGATGTGGAAAAGAATTACCTCGTCCTAGTCTTTGCACTTAAGAAGTGGAGGCATTATCTTTACCAAAGCCAAGTAAACATCATTTGAAAAAGAAATGTACTTCGTGTAATCACAATGAACATCTATGAAATTAGTCAAATTACATAGTGAGAAGTAATAACCGTGGAGTTTGACTTGCATTACATAGCGCAAGCATCAACCAAAGGTTAAGCAATAGCCATAGAACTAATAGCTTCACCATTAAATGATCAAGCAATGATAGATCCAAAATTCCTTGATGTGCATGTTAGCAATATAAGCCAAGTGCTTGCCAGGTTTGAGGCAATTTTACATGTCGATGGTGCTTCAACCTCTCAAGGGGGTAGTGCCGCTACTGTCATCATGCTTCCTTCTAGGGAGATCTGATCCTTTAGTTATGACTTTGCATTTCCTTATACTAAAAATGTAGTGGAGTATGAGGGTCTCCTTAGAGGCCTTATAGTAGCTTGTGACCTAGAAATCTAAAACATAGCAATCCAAGGTAATTTGAAGTTAGTCATCAACCAAGTTATAGAGGATTAAACTTGTAAAGCACAACATTTACAACCTTATTGTGACTTGACAAAGCACTTACTTTGATGGCTTATAACTGTAGATATCTAGCACATCCCCCATAATGAGAATGCCATTGTTGATGCATTAGCCACATTAGCCTTAAGAATTGCACCTAACATGTTTCATGCCTTACCCACTTTAATAACAGATTGCATTGAGCCCATCATGCAAGTAATTGACATTGCATCTATAGCCACAACAAGCACAACTCACGCACAAGAATGGTATGATGACATTAAGGCATACCTTCAATAGGGTGAGCCTCTACAACATCTAATCACTACCCAAATGGATGTAGTGCAAAAATGGTTGTGGTAGTACGTCATTGTAGGTGATAGCACACTTTGTCATAGATCCTATGATGGTATACTACTGACCTACATTAGTGACAATGAAGTGCAAACTATCATTGATCAAGTCCATGAGGAATTGTGTAGAGGCCACATAGCACCTAGGGAAATGGCATTGAAAATCAGATGCTTAGGCTACTATTGGCCTTAAATAGAGTGTGGTTGCATTTCCAAGGTCAAGACATGCAACGTGTGTCAATGGCATGACAACTTAATGCATGTGCCACCCACTGAAGTGCACACCACATAGATCACGTGTTGGGGGTTGGATATCATAGGGCCCATCATAGCTAAGTCCTCTATAGGACATAGCTTCATCATAATCACAATAGAATACTTTACCAAATGGGTTGAAGCTATTCCCCTTAGGAAGATAACATTGCAATAGGTTTGAAAATTCATCCTTGACAATATAGTGACCCGATTTGGCCTACCCATGACCATTTTCATAGACAACGGACCATAGTTTAGCAGTGTAGAGACCAAAGCCTTTTGTGAAAACCTCAACATCAAGCATTCCTTCTCATCCCCATACTACTTTTAGGTGAATGGTCAAGTGGAGGCCACAAGCAAGGTCATTGTCAAACTTCTGAAGATGATGCTTAGTAGCAGCAAATGATGATGGCACGAGTAGCTGGTCTATGCACTATGGGCCTATCGCACAACATGTAGAATAGTAATAGATAAGATGCCATATAGCCTTGTATATGGGTCTAAAGTGATTTTTTTCTCTTGAATTGTAGGTTCCATTGCTCCATGTAATTCTCTCAAGCTTCATTGATGAGGCTTAGAACAATGCTATGAGAATCATTGATCTTGACTCTATAGAGGAGGAGTGCATGCAAACATTTGATTGCATCGAATGGTATCAAGAAAATTAATAGCAAGAGCATCACCATAATTAGCATCAATGCCTAATTAGGAGAGGGGACTTAGTCCTCAAGGCCATTTTTGAACCTACAGATAAATTCTTAGGAAACTAGGAAGGGCTTTTCTTGGTCACCAGGGCTTATGACAATGGAGCATTCAAGCTTGTTGACCTAGATAGCAATGAGTTTTCTAAGCCAATCAACCATTCATACCTGAAGCTGTACTACACCTAGTATGCAATGCTACATCAACAATAAAGTAAGGTAAGTGAGTGTCTGCTATGATATTAGACTAGCACACAACATCCACTATGATGTTAAATTGGCACAAAGCATTCGCTATGATGTTAAATTGGCATAGATAGTCTACTATGACTATAAAATAGCATAGAACATCCTTGGGCTATGAAATTAAATTGTCATCAACAATAGACTCGTCCACTATGATGTTAAACTAGCATAGCAAGTCTACTATGACTATAAACTGGAATAGCTCATCTTTTCATCATGACATTAAACTAGCACAACATCCATTATCTGCTACTATGTTAAACTAGCACATAGCAGTCTACTAGGACTATAAACTAGTACATCATGGTTTTCTAGGACTTTAAATTAGGTTCATGGTTTACTAGGACCTTAAACTAGCATAGCATGTGGTCTAATAGGACCTGAAATTGGGTTTGTAGTTTAGCACACATAGTTCAACATGCACAGTTCTATAGACAAGTGAGCATGAATAGTTTCGATCCTTTGTCATCTACCCATGCCTCTTGGGTAGGGTGGGGTGGGGTGTTGTAGTTCCAGAATGGAGTTCACATCATCAAGAAAGATACCTTTGGAACATTTGCATTTTGTTAATCCTCTAGATATGCCCTCGGGCATTTTGCTAACCTTCTAGAGCTACTACGACCATTGCTAGTCCTACCACCCCTAGGCCATGCCAATAGCATCACCAACCTTGGGTATTTCATTGTTGGTTGACGCTCTCACCATCAGCACAACACATTGAAGTCCCAGTAATATTTTGGCCCAGCTGCAGCACTACCATCCTCTAGCCCTCACCAATGCTTGGGCTTGAAAGTGCATCTAGTAGCTTGGCTCCCTACGATTTTGCTAGATTTTCAAGTTCCTATCCTTTGTGTGGAGTCTCAAGCACCGACATTGACATCACCCCTAGTCACTTCATCAGCCTTCCTTGGGTGCTCACTTCCAGTGTTGCTACTAGAGCTTTTACAACTTTCTAGCTCCATCACCCACATTGGCCTTCCTACTTTGGCACTGCAAGCTCTTGTAATTGGCCTAGCACTCGTGGCACTTGCAACACCTTCACAACCAGTAGTTTGCTCTTATCTCATGTTGTGTGGTTGTTCCTTTTTTTTTCTGCTTTATGTTTGTAGGATGAAGCCTTAGAGGTGATTGTTTAAGGACACATTTCATCACAGTGGTAAGTCACCACATTGCTTTGATGTGCTTGGTTGGAATTGCCAAGTCACTCAAGAGTGCACATCCCTATTACCCTACTATAGCCTACTTGCATTTACCCCTTTTACCTTACATTTTCTTACCTACCCTACCAACTTCTTTGATGCACATGGCACTCTTCTTTTAGTCGACCGCAGAACCCATGATGGATGCAATGCAACTCATCCCATGGGGAGCCGTTGTAGGTTTTTCAAAGCCTAAGTAGATGTAATGCAACTCATCCCTGGGAGGAAAAACCTATTCTATAGACATGACATGGTTACCTCTAAGCAAATCTTGTCAAGTGGCATGTAGTCTACTTGATGATAAGAATCTTGCAGCTAGCATTTTGCAAAGAAAAAAAACAAAAATCAAAATAAAAGAGCATAAAACTAAAAAAAAGTAGTAAATTTGCAATTTCGCAACTAGTCCAACCCTAAATTTGCATTAGCCTTCTCATAAGCACTTCAAAGAGAGGTCAACATGTCAAGAGTAATCCATTCTAGTGCTATGGGAAATGGCTCTTTCACAAGCACTTTGACAAGAGGTCATTGTTTTGGCAACAAGCCACCCTGGTGTCATGATCATGGTTAGCCGTGCTGACCCCATGTCTTGTAGCATAATACATTATTTGCATCTCGTTTCTCCCTTGCTATCCCCAAGCCAATTCTCTACATTTATTACCCTTATAATACCATTTCCTTTAGCACTCTTGAGCCCAATGAAGCATCATTTAATTGGGTGTTGATGAGTGATGTTGGTGCCATGCTTGCCATGGTGTTTCGGGTTCTTTTTTGACATCTCTCAGGCCACTCCTCTAATCATCAACAAAGAGGGACCAATGAAACACCACCAATTTTGGGCCATAGAACCTTGACTGTAAATTTCCCTAAGTGTCAGCATGAGGTAAATTTCTTCTAAGTGTTTGGCCCATGATCCCACTACTGGGGCTATGCTCTAGAGTGTAGCTAGCATACCATGCAGCATAGAACCAAGTTTGCAAAATTTTCTAAGTGTTAACAATGGTCACAAAAATTTTTCTAAGTGCCTTGATACTCTCCCATCCCTCATACTACACTCTTGAGTGTAGTAGCACTCTAATGGCTAGTTTGCATGAGTGTCAAGCCAGAAGTTGTCAAGCTAGCTTAAAATGGAAGAAACAGTTTGATAGATTTTCCAACTCCTGAGGCTACCCATCTTGCTAAGCTCTAGAGCATAGCAAGAACAAGGATTTTAATTTTCACAAAATTTTTCTAAGTGTCCATGTTATGCCCTATCCCCTCCTATTACACCATGAGTGTAGCAAGCATAACAATGTTAGACTTTAGTCTTTTAAAAAATTTGCCTAACTATTGGGCTATACTCTAGAGCATAGCTAGCATAACAACATGAAACTATCTCCAAAAGCTTCTAGAGATTAGCATAGGCATTCATTCTAGCTCTAGCACTCCTCTAGCAAGTAAGATCAACAATTTGCATTTCTTTTACACCCCCCATTTATCCCAAATTGTACCTATGCTTGGCTCTATTCGAAAGAGGGAAGAGCATAGTCCTAGAGTGTAGCTTTCAAATTGCACTATTTTGCACTATTTGTAGGTACATTATAGTCTTGGCACTTGTAGTCTTGGTAGCATAGCCATAGTTTGGTAGTCTCTTGGGATCTAGTGGAGCATACCAAAGCATAGCACCTATTACTCGAGGAGGAGCATAGTAGAGGTCAGTGTAGCCACACCTATTCCCTTTACCATGCGGGGCCTAATCCACACTTTACATCAACCCTAATCCTATAAATATCCCTACATTTCACATTTTAGGGGTTGGAATTTTGAGGCACCTCGTTGGAAAATTCAAGAAATAGTTGACATTTTCAGTTGACAATTTTGCACCTGCTTGGCAATTTGATAATCTTTGGCATTACGCTTGAGTACCACTTAGCACTTGAGGCACCTTGAGCACCCTCCACACTAGAGTGTATCAGCATCTTGGCAATACCTTTGTAGCCCATTTAGCATCGTAGCACACCACAACTCGTAGGACACTGCGGCAACCAACCTAGTAGGCACAGACTTCACAGCGGACATCAGTCTTCACCTCGAGACATCCTAGAGATTGTGGCTATGTTGCTACTATGCCTGTCTATGGACCATGTACCTTCTTACCTCTCTTTTATAATTGCTATGCTCCCTAATTGGGGTAGTGCCATTCTCTCTCTCTTAAACTCCTTAGCATTTTCAAGCATTTCTGATGCATTTTCTTTGACATTTTAGCATTGCATTCATATCTCCTCACTACTTTACATGTTTTTTGCATGTTTGGACCTTCATTCTCATGTTAGGAAACCTAGCTACACTTAGGCTTAGTTAGCCCTAGTACTATCGAAAACACCATTAGAATGCTTAGCATTATTTCACAACATCAACACTTACATTTCAACTAATCATGCCATCTTTGGTTGCATCCAATACCCCGGTTGTGCTTAGCAAAGTCCCTATTCAATCAAAAAGACCATCCAAGGCACTCCACCTCCATTTTCCAACAAGGCCCTCGCATGGAGGTAGGCTCAAGGCTATGCACCTGTGAACCCCTTGGTGTTCTAGCCACCAATTTTTTTAATCATCAAAACCTCACCTTAATGGGCAACATGAACATTTTATTCACATGAAAGATTACTAACAAAGAAGATGAAAAAAAAAATAGAAAAGGTTGAAAAGAATAAGAAAAATTGTATCAAGAAATGAGAAAATGATAAAAAATTGTAAAACAAAAAGATTAAAAACACTTATAAATCCTGAAGATTAGAATGGGGCATGACCCCCACAACTAAACATTTGGCTATTACAAGGATTAATAAATGGATAGATAGGATCTATGCATGTATAAAACATTTATAACCATTCATTCCCTAGCCACTACATGTTTGTTGATGTTGCGATGGCTGGGTAGATAAATTGTTGATCACACACTTGAGTGTTAAACGTATGGTGGGTTAGGGTATGAGGTGTGTTAGCGTTATGGATGTCTGACCCACTATTTCACCCTTGATTATGATATGGTATGCATGGATTCTTTTGTTTCCCCATGCTTGTAAATTCATTTCTTGGGTTTGGGATTGGACTAATGGTGGATGGTGGCCCTTATGTAGGGTTAGAGGATGGTGGTGGTGAAAAGGAAGGTGTTGCACTAGATTAGCATTATGCTGGTATGAGTATTTTTCTTTGGCTTACAACCTTTGCTAAAGAAGATATGTTTTCAATGTGGTGGTTGAGATCAACTGGTGTCAACATGTCTATGCATATTTTCAACACAAGTGGCATTCATTTGTTGATATTGTGGTGTTGAAACTTCTTGTGTTCTTGGTGGTGGCATGTGATGAGGTGGAGTATGAGAATATCAAGGGTAGGATGGATGGTAAGAGGCATGAGGTGGTGATCCCTTCGAGGATGTCATGGGTTGATGGAACTTAGGAGAGTGGTAGTGGCAATTTGAAATAGAGGACATAGAACTAGTTGGAGAAATAGGGTGTTGAACATAATATTTGTGTGGTTTCAGATAGTAGGAAGGATAGGACTAATTTGGTGGTGGCCTCCCCCATGACTATGGTTGTTGCCACTGTGGTTGATGATAGTGTTTTGGCTAGTAATAGATCCCCCTAGGATAGTGTGGTTGGTTGTGAAGCTATCTATGATTACCATGTGGGAAAGGAAATCTTTTGGGCATGTGCTTCTATACAAAATTTGGATCTAATGCACTGTCCAATGCTCATGTAGATGTAACAAGATCAGACAATGACCCTTCAGATGGTCATATATGTAGATGTCACATCCATTATCTTCATCTTTGGTTGATTCTATAGCCTTACTTCCTTTAGCTATTTTTCTTATTTGCAAAAAAGTGTTCCTAGCTATTTCTTGGTTTTGTATAGTTTATTTATTATGATCGCTTGGCTTGTTTTGCATGATCCTCTCCTCAACCATCTCAACAAGAGTTGTAACATTTTCATATATCCATTTGACATCTTATTAAACTTTGCTTTAAGTTCATCAATAGAATTTTATATTGACAAGGTTTGTTGTGGGATCATCTTATTGAGAGCAGTTTCTTTCTCCTTACCATAGATATGGACCTCCATTTGTTGAAGAGTTTGGTCTCACTAGTATTTCTCAACATTTTTCCATTTACATATCTCTCCTTCTTCGTTTGCCACATGCTTGATTAGCTCTCAAATTTGATGGACTTGTAGCTCATATAATTAGCCTGGGGAATACATCCCAAGGGTCTCCTTGATTTCATTATGAATCCCATCTATGATGTTGAAAAGTTACCTTTTCTTAGAGAAACCATGGCATAGGCACTTATTCAATAGGAGATAATATCTATCCAAGGCCATGTTCAAGGGTTCATGTTGTTCTTTTCTCCACCCTTGGATCTGTTTCCTCAAGTTGGATACCCTTGCATAGGTTTAGTATTTCTTGTTGAAAAGTTCCAACATTGTGGACCATCATCAGATTGAATTTGGTTTTAACGATCTATACCACACTTCGGCTGTATTAATTAGTGTCCTAGGAAAGAGCTTAAGCTTTTGCCACCCACTTTTAATGTTGTACCAGACATAGGCATCATGGAAGGCTTGTAAATGATGGTGTGAATCTGAATCATAGCCTCCTACAAATTTAGGAATGTTATTCATATCAAGTCTAGGTAGATGAGTCTCTTTGTCATGCTAGCAAGATATCTTAACTACCTGTGTGATCTGTATCAGGCTCTTAGTGGCCAAAAAGGGTTCATCATCGTCAGATAGGTTATGAGGGAAATTCCCATATGGTTAATGGTAATGATTTTTTCTATGTTCATGTTGATAACCACGAGATTTTCTGCTGTTCAATTTTTGTTTCTATTCTGACCTTGTAGTGGAGCTTTATCTTCATACCAATGTTCATCTTCATCAAAACTAGACAGTGAAAGGGAAGAGGAAGATGCAAAACAAGAAGGACTACCATAGCTTCTATGGTGTTCCCTAGGGTTCATTGATTTATCCTTTCTAAATTTTGACAAGGTCTTAGGCCTTAAGGCTTCCTTTGGTCTAGGACTTACTTCATCTCCTCTAAGGTTATCTACCTTAGGTGAATGTAGTCTTTGAGTGTCATTAGGGTTTTCATGAACATAAGAAACCCTTGCATAAGGTTGGTCACTTCAATTTTCTTCATCATATATCTTGTTAGTTCTCTAATGAAGGTTTTCGTTATATAGTACATTATTGCTTCCTTGTGAAAGAGACATTGTTGCTGGTTTATGGTGTGTGTGATTTGATATTTTCTGAAAGATATATCATTATGCATTTACAATGATCATGTATGATATAACTAATCTAGATAACTAGCACCATCCCCAACAACGACGCTAATGATGAGTGATGAGGTACGCCTACATCCGACCATACGAATCATAAGCGTTCATGCATGGTTCAGTCAAATTCTATGGATGAGACTAGTTGTGCATCTAAATTGTTATGCTTTGATCACATTTCACTGTCTTCCCACTTGGAGTAGTGGTAGCTTTGTCATGTATGGTTTAGTCCAACGTGAGGCATATGATGTTGTCTAATCCTATGCTGCTCCTAATGATGGTAAAGAAATAAATTAATTAAGCTAATGAACAATGGAAAAGAAGATCTAAACTAGCCTATGTGTGATGAGTATCTATTTCTAATCATTCGTACATGCCTTGGACTTCATATAACTGCTGCTGGGATTGCCAAGCGTACGTCACTGAGTGTGCCAAATGATACACTGTTGGATTACCAAGTATTTACACTTAAGTGCTCATGATTAAGTCGTACTCATTCCACTTAATAAAAATAATAGTAATAAATGGAAACATTAACTAAAGAACATAGTAAATAATTAAATAATTAAAGTAATAATAAGTCTAAGTGAATGTTGTAACGATGGAAGTAATATCTATCTTTATTTCTAGTCATGTAACATGTCCAAGTACATTAAGCTCAAACAAAGGTGCCATACAATTACAAACATCACAATGCAAGCATAAACTAGGAATAACAGAACTTAAATTTGAGAATCCAAGAAAGACTATCAAGAACTAAGAACTAAAACTATGTCCCAATTGTGCACCCAAGTGTTGTATTTATAAGCTAGCATGGAAGAGATGATATTGGATATCCAACATCGTTTCTTGGGACCTGATATCGTGTGTCTAATATCAGATCCTCGATATCAAGTATATGATATCAAGGCTGACACAATGATGACTCATCAACAAATATCTTGAAGTAGATTCTTTATACCCCTTCTTGCTCTTATTATTTGATTGTATGGATGCTTCTGCCAATTTGGTTCCCACATTTGGGATTCATAGGCTTCTACAGTGGCCTTCACCAAATAAGAGATGGTAATATTCTTGATCTTAATAGTCACATCTCCCTAGTAATTATTCCAAAAGAGATACATCTCTACAAGGTACCATTCTCCATTAGTTGAAATGGTGGATCATAATGGAGATACCTATTTTTATTCTTGGATCTCTTAGGGTGCAAACCCCAAGAAGTATTCAAAACTTGGTTCTTGAATAATAACATTCTAGATCTTCTTGGTTATGAACTTCTTAGGATAGTCTTTAATGAAAGCCACTTCAAGAGTGCATGATCTCTATATGGATGTCTCATCTTATCATGACTACCTTGTGTTTGTAGTGGAAATTTGCCTAATAGATTCCACCTTAGATTGCTCTCTTGTTGGCCCAGTTGCATGGATGGATTTATCCTTAAGCTCTAGCTATCCACATCCTTCTCTTAGTCATTTATCCCTTCTCTAGGATGAACCATCCATCTTCGAGACTCTCTTTAGTGTAATCTATAATAACATAAATAATCAATTATTAGTTCTTAGTTACTATTTCTAAGCATTATAATTTCTAATTATACTTTGAATTAGTTTAAATTTAAAAACTTTTAGCACTAATGGCTTTAAGTGATTGCAGTACACATCTTGGATGTCCTAAGGTCACTAGTTGTCCTTAATTTTTCCATTATTTTAATCATTACTAGTACTAACTATCTTAGTTGTTCAAAATATGGGATTTCTTAAGGATTTCAAACTATAGGTATCTTGTCCCCATAATGTATAGATCAAATTTAGGAGCTCCCAAGCATTTAAATAATTTAATTTGGATATCTGGTTCGCAGCATATCATAATTGCAAGGCTTAGGATTTTTGAAACAATAAAAAATCCCCTTGCAAAATCAGAAATACATGAAAATTTGACTAAGTATCAATGGGTATATACAACATCTTTATACTATGTCAATGTTGATGCATTGATGAGGCTTCATTAACAAATCCCATTACATTTACATAATAGCATTGACGGAGGTGTTATGACCACTTTTTCTTGGATTTTCATGGGAATTTCTATGTAATTCTGGGATCAAATAAGAGCTAAATAAAGGATCATTAAGCATGAAGGTGATGAAGACAATGAGAATAAGTGTTGATGATGGATTTGGCAAATTTGTGAAGCATAAATCATAAAAATAATGGTTGCCAAAGTGTTACTTCATAGAATAGAAAAACATTGACAAATGGTGATGTGAAATAATCAATTAAACTATGCCAAAATGACTTGGACATGTGAAGGTGGTTCATATGCTAGATCTCCATTAGTTATGTAAGCGAATACTTTCCAAAGGAGACTTCTACCTAAAATGCCCTTTTATAACAATCTCAAAAGGTATTCATGGGTACACTAAATATTAAATATTGATCAAGTTTATATTTCACATCCATATAATTAGTGTTGTTGAGACCCTATACTATACTAAATAAAACCATTAAGTTCATAATTATATGTAATCGTAAGATGGAAATGGAATGAAAAGGAATTATAGGAATCAAGACATAAGGTACCTTACCATATCCACAATATGTTGTTATGTCAATTATGATTATAATTATCCTCATACCTATATGTCAAAGTTTTAATTCAAGTCCATATAGCTACCAATGACATTGTATTACGTCATCTCAGAGTCATCATCATTAAATCAACCATAGCCACATGAAGGGACCATCACTCCATAAAATAAAATTGGGAAGTTGATATTAGATTCATGTTATAACTAATTAATTAATACATTTAGTTTGAGGGCTCTTAGCCATTAGTTAGAGAGGTGCCTTCAAGCATGGGTTATATGTCTTTCCATGCACCATTAGACATGGGTCATATGTGTATCTAACCACATGATGAAACTAGTCCAATAGATCATGGGATTCTTGGAAGTAGCTTACCTTTAGCCATGGGTCCCATATTTTTTAAGTGTTATGCCAAGAATATTTTGCATATTCTAATTAATTAATATATAATCCTTACCAAAGGACTATCTTTAGGCAATAGTCATATGTCTTTCCAGTGATATAATAAGATAAATTTTTTTTAAAGAACATGCTTCCATCACAATTAAAACATGAGTAATGACATAACCACATAGAGTAGTATGGTTCATAAAGGAAGTTTAAAGAATCAAAAAATCCTCTTAATGTCACATCCTTTTCCATTTCCTCTCAATGCTTTTACTTTTCTTCAAGGCATAATGATCATAGATTAATTTTGGTTTCATATGATAAGAACCATTTTACTTTCAAGATAAGAACCTTATATTCATATAATTTGGAAGAATGAATAACATGATTTCACTAATTTACATAATTATTTACCCAATATCTTAATAACATAGGACATAGTCCAAATAACAAAGTTAACATCTACACAAAAGCGATAATTTTTATTAACAAAAATTCATGGAATGATTCAAAGATAACATAAATATAAAACATAAAACATAAAACATAAAAAATAAAATGTAAAATGTCTCAAAGAAAAGGAATATTCATAAGAAATAAAAGTAAAATAATGTTATTACAAAAAGTAAAAAATTGGATCTCACAAGGTGTTAATTGGGATAGATATCTTCCTCATAAGTAGGTTGAAAAGTAGGGATATGAAAGTTGAAATAGAACTTAAAATTAGTAGATATATCTTTAGAATGCATGGCTACCTAGGATTCATTAAAGAGTTTAACTTATTGCATGTTGACCAATATGAATGTTTGCAAATAGTCATAATGGTATATTTGCAAGGTGTCAAATATGAAGGTAAAATGTACAATGTAAATTCCTTCCCATTATATTTGGAATTTGGTACATTGAGGTATATGAATGAATCTTTAGTAAAGAACCTTGTCTCTAGGTCAAAATTCTACTCATCTAATTCTAGCATCATGTTATTGCTTTGTGTAGGTCTTATGTACATCATTCATCATGAGTGCTACTCTTTGGGTTTTATCTAGAATGTTGAGATTCATTAGATGTTTTTTCTATGCTAGGATAATGTTGAGATCAAGCTTATCAACTGTATTTAGTATACATAGCTTAGTTTGAATAGAAAGTTTTGATAGCTTTTTATACACTAGCCCATAAGGGAAGTAGCCAATAGAAAGTTTCTAGGTGGAGCAATAGGTCCAGAAGTCATTATTTAGTTTTGTGCTCTAGTATCTTTTATATTTGCTAATTTTTCTCATGAGGATTCATGTAATGTCCTTGTTGGCTATCTTAGTTGGCTTGGAGATAGTAATGTATAGTCAGTTTGTGTCCTACCCCTAAGCATCTCATTAGCTTATTAAAAGTGACACTTATAAAATGGGTACCATTATTAGAAATAAGTGCTCTTAGCATACCAAACATATTTACCACCTATTCTACAAAAACCCTTACTACTAATGTTGTAATACAATCTATTACTACTACTAATTCTACACATTTTCTACAATAGTCTATAACAGTGATGATGTAGAACTTCCCATTAGACATGGGTATGATAGGACATATGAAATCAATTCTTTATAAGTCAAATGGATTCAATGGTTAGATCCATTCTTGAGGCCCCCCAATCCATGCATTAATGTCACCATAACATTAGCATCTTTTACAAGAATTGATAAATAAATGACATTCCTAAAGATTTTTGAACAAAACTATCCTACCATGAAGATTTTTATGGTCATCCTTATTCCTACATAATGGCCTCCAAAATATCCTTTGTGAGCATAATGGAGAATTTTGTATTAATCTTCCTATAGAATATACCATTACAGCAAGTCATCTATGCAAATTTTATAGAGGGTACCCTTTATTTTCATGTAGTATTTGACTTGGTATAGGAATTTCTATTTTCTACATCTATCCCATTCAGTAGAAATCTCCTACTTGAGCAAATAAGTAAGATAATTAGCATATCATTACTTGAATACATCAGATGTCATTATTACTACCTTTGCAAATAATAGCTCATTGAAAAATTGATCAGATAGTGGCTCTTTATTAATTTTTTTATCCCATCATAAATGAGATAAGTGATTAGCTCCAACATTCTCATTATCATTTATATAAATAATGATGATGTCAAACTATTATAAAATGACTCACCATTATATAATACAAAGACTAATTACTAGCTTATTCATGAGGTATTATATCACATTGTGATTAGGATGTATAGAAACTTGGTATCCCAGCACATGGTACCTAAATTTCTCTAGGGAATACACCATGATCATTAGCTTTTTTTGTGATGGCATAGTTCAAAAATGCACTTGTCATACTTATACTTCTACAATGAATGTAATATGAACATTTTTTATTATCCAATTATGTAAGCATAGCTTCCAAGATAAACTTGGATGCATTAGTCTTGATGTAAAATGTTTTGGACCAATTAAGAACTTTTAGAATCAGAGTTTTCATAAGATTCTATTTCAAGAGCTCAAATGCATGATCACATTCCTTGTTTCATTCAAATACTACATTTTTTGTTAACTCCACCATAGATTTAGCAATTTTGGAAACGTTTTCAATGAATTTCCTATAGTAGCTTGTGTGTTCAAGGAAACATTTGACATATTTCACTATGTGTGTCTTCTATATGATTTCTTGGATCACTCTTATCTTTTTAAGATCTTCCTCTATTTCTTTGTCTAATATCTAGTGTCCAATAATAATACCATCCTAAACCATCAAATAGCTTTTCAATTAGTTAGGCTTGAGATTTATTTCTACACATCACTTGAACACCTACTCCAAATGGTCTAATAACTACTTGAAATTAAAAATATAGGTGGAAGAGTCATTTATGAATACTTCCACACTCTTGTCAATCTACTATTGGATCCCTTGTTTCATACAAATACTACATTTTTTTGTTAACTCCACCATAGATTTAGAAATTTTGGAAAAGTTTTCAATGAATTTCCTATAGTAGTTGTGTGTCCAAGAAAACATTTGACATCTTTCACTATGTGTGGCTTTTATATGACTTCATGGATTACTCTTATTTTTTAAAAATATACCTCTATTTCTTTCTCTAATATCCAGTGTCCAATAACAATGCCATCCTAAACCATCAAATGGCTTTTATATTAGTTAGGTTTCAAATTGATTTCTACACATCACTTGAACACTTGCTCCAAATGGTCCAATGACTACTTAAAATTAAAATTATAGGTTTAGAATTTGAAACACCACCAAATTTGGGCCATCATGTTGTAACTACAAATTTGTCTAAGTATCAACACAAGGGAAATTTTTTCTAAGTGTTGAGACTACACTCCCCACCACTAGGACTACACTCAAAAGCATAGTCAGCATAGTTGGCACAAGAAGTTTAGAATTGCAAGATTTTTCTAAGTGTCAATAGTAGCTACAAATGTTTCTAAGAGTGGGGACTACACTCTCACTACCGAGACTACCCTCAACAATGTAGTTAGCATAATCAACACACCAATAGCCAGTTTTGCAAAGTTTCCTAAGTGTCAAACTAGGAGGCATCAAGCATGCTTGACATGAAAAAAAATTCAGCAAAACTTCTACTAGAAGTTGTCAGGCATGCTTGGAATGGAAGAAACAGTTTGGCAAAATTTCTAATTACTAGACTACTCTTCCTACTACATGCTAGAGTGCAGCCAGCGTAGTCTGCATGGAGACACTAGTTTTGCAAAATGTTTTCTAACTACTTAAATTATGCTCTCACTTTTTGGACTATGCTCCAAAGTGTAGTTAGTACTGAACCTTAGTTTTGCAAAATTTGTCTAACTGTTGGGGCTACGCTCTAGAGTGTAGTTAGCGTAGTCTACCAAGATTGCCTCCAGAAGCCTCTAGAACTCAACACTGATCTTCATCTTAGCTTCAACACCCCTTTGGCAAGTAAGATCAGTAGTTTGCATTTCTTGTCGCATCCCCCATTTGCCCCCAAATCATACCTATGCTTAACACCACTTGAGAGAGTGGACAACATAGTCCTGGAGCATAGTCTCCAAAACTACACTATTTTGCATTATTTCTAGGTACATTGCAGTTTGTTTAGCACATGCACACATAGTTTGGATAGTGTAGGCATAGTCTAGTAGTCTCAGAAGGTCCATTGGAGCACACCAACAGAATACCATTTACTTCAGCGGGACCGTGGTTGGGTGTAGCATAGTCCCAACTACCCTTCTCCCATGTGATGCCTAATCCACAATTCATGGCAATCATAATCCTATAAATACCCTAGTGTTTCACATTTTAGGGGTTGGCATTTGAAGCATTAGGCTAGAGAAATTTGCATTTGGAGTATTCTAGCATTTGAGTGCACTTGGTACTTTAGTAGACATTGTTTCATAGCACCGCAACACTATCACACACCCACCTTGCACACCGTATATCATCAAAACTCGTAGGACACCATGGTAGCCAACTTGGTAGCCCTAGACTTCACAGTAGATGCCAGTCTTTGTAGCCCAAACACCTTAAGAATGTGACTACATTACCCACTGTGCCTATCTATACATCGTGTACCTCCTTACCTTTCTCTATAGTTAACTACGCGTTCCTCATTTTGGGTGGTGCTACTTTCTCTCTTGCTCACTTCTTGCACATTTCTTAGCATTTTCTCTCATATTATAGAATTTACTTGCATTCTTCACTATTTCCTACACATATTCATGCATTTTTACTTTCATTTTACACCTAAAACTCTAATTATGCTCACAGTCATTGACATCGTGGATGTTGCAAACATGGTGCAAACCTTTAGCATTCATTTTGGTGTAACAGCTTGTAAGTCCTAGTTTGATTGACAAGACCATTCTAGGCACCCCATCTCCATTTTCATCAGGCCCTCACATGGATGCGGGGTTAAGTTGTATGTGTTGTGAACCTCTCGGTGTATCATTCCAACCTTTGACGTTTTTGGTCACTATAGTTTTCTGGCACTAGAAGGAGGGCCTTCACCATTTATTTTTGCAGTTTCCCTTGGTTGTTTCCTTGCATTCTCTCCACCACTATTGTTAGCTCTAGGCTAGTGTAAACCTTACACCCCTATGGACCTACCATGGTAGTAGCTAGATCTCATGCTAGCATAGGAGTTGCCTACAAACTATTGGTGTAGACTAGACCTAGTTGTCGGTTCCCCTAGAACCCTACTCAACAACACCAAAGCGTATATCCAACACTTGGCCAAATTCTAGGCACTTAGGAGAGCATAGCTAGCTCTTAGCTTAGAGAGCGTAGTTGGCTCTAGCATAGTGAGTGTAGTCCTAGAGATAGCCATTTTTTAGTAGTTTACACTTAGTCATTTTTTCTACACTTTTTATACTTAGCCATTTTTTTAGCAATTTTACACTTAACCATTTTTTCTATGTTTTCACACTTAGTCACTTTTCCAATTAGCAGAGTTAGCCTTTTTTCTACCTTTTGCAAATAACAACTTTTACATTTTCCATTTGCATCATGAACACTAATCAACCTTCAACCTCCACTTCAAGTGCGGTTGTTGTCTAGCCCACTCAGTAAGAAATCTAGATTGACCATCCTGTTAGTCCTGTCATGGCTAAATAGAGTTTATCCTTCAGGTTGCATAACCTACCTCTTGAGTACATGGTGCTCAATGACAAGCAATACAACTTCATTTCCCCAAAGCTCTAGGCAAGTCTATACATAGACTACCAAGAAATGGAGGCAAAATGAATTTTTGAGCTCATACATTGAAACAAGAAGGAATACTTCCCCTCTGTTATGGACTTTATTTCACTTACAAAGCCCTACCAATGGATGCTTGATAATCTCATCTGAAACATCGGTTTTGAGATAGGGAAATACTATGAGGAGCCCCTGCAGGAGGAGTAGGATGAGTTTGAAGCTTGATTTGAGCATGATGACTCTTTTCATACCTTGTTCCAATGGAAAACTTTCACTTTTGTGCCTTCATAGTCCCATCCATCTATCTTTTTGGTGATAGTTGTCAGCCAAGTATCACCACCTAGGTTCATGCCTATGATGGTGACTCACCAAACACAACACATGCACTAAGATGTGATACATCCTTTTAGCTTGCCCTTTGTCATACAACTGCAACCTATCTCGTCATCCATGCCAACAATTGTTGCACTCATGCAACCTTATGTGCACACCTTGCACATTCCCCGACACACACAACTTAGGCATTGTATGTTCCACTTGTCATGTCAGCACCCTTTACAATCGCCCAACCCACAAACACATGGTGGGGCCTAGCCACTGTGCTCGTGATACAACCCACACAACAAACATCATGCATGGTTGCACATCCTGTAGCTAGGTTGTGGGCCACATAACAAGCATGGTGGGTAGCACAATCCACATAGCCCATTGCAACCTTATCATGCTTGGATCAAGCATTCTAGCTAATCCAAAGCCTCACTAAAGAGGTTAAGTAGCTTAAGGCCACCTCCTCTAAAATGGTCCATGTGATAGACTTCTATCAGGATGATCTAGTTAGTCTTGTAGTTCCACCACTCATGCTACTTATCAGGGTCCCACTATCCTAGTTCACCAAATACAATAGTGAAGGGGTCCCCAATGTACACTTGGTGATCTTCCAATATGAATGCCTCTTGTTGAAGGTGTGGCCACATGTGATGATCTATGTGTTCACCATGTTCTTGATTGGTAAGGTCCTAGATTAGTACTTTGTGCTCCCCAAGGCCTCCATCTCTTCTTTGGAGGAATTTCTTTGCCAATTTGTCATGTGCTTCAAGTATAACTTGAAGCCCAAGGCCATCCTAGATCAGTTGATGCAAGTTAAGTAGGGCCACATAGAGCTCGTGCAAAAATTCATTCAACACTGGATCTCATCACTCAATGAAATCCATGAGCCCATTGTGGAAGCACACCTGCTGGCTATTTTTAAGGGTGTAGTGAATAACTTCATTAAGTCAAAGATGTATTACCTTGCCCTGCAATCCTTGAGCCAAGAATTTTCTCAAATCAAGAGCATTTAGGATGTAGTGGAGGCTAGCAAGGACTTAGCCTACATGGCCTATAAAAAGCTACATGCAAAGAAAGAAAAAGAAAAGAAAAAGGATAAATAGGCAACCACAATTATAGTAGTGATAGCCAACAAGGCTAAGCCAAGCAATACTAAGGCAATGGCTAGGCCACCCAAGGCCCTAGTTAATAACAACAAGGCTTTTGGTTTTGGCACTATAGTAAACAACCAACTTGCATTGTCAATAGTTGTGGCACCAACTATCTCAAGGCTAGACTTTGAGTGCAAGGATCACTTAAAGTACATACCATTTCCCATTAAGCTGTCGAAGCTCTTGGATCAATTGCTTTACATTGGGTGCATCCAGTATAAGTAAATTTCTAAGGATGCTTGCAAAAATCATGACCAATATTACAAGCTTCTTAATAATCCCTTAGCTACACTACGAAATGAGCCTTTGTCCCTAAGCATTTTAGGTTGGACTGGTTTTGCCATTATCACCAATTGCCAATCCACAATACAAACTTTTACATGGCTTTACGAGATGACATACAATGCATGATTGATAGAGGCGAGTTGGTCCTTGATGCAACCAACCTATTTTGCCTCCAAAACTAATCAATGAGGGTTTACAAGGACCCTCTCAACACAAGTGGTGTAGGGTACACCATCAATGGCATCAACATTAACAAAAACTCAGAGTTAGCATAGGAGCCATTTGTGGTTCGTGTTCCCTCTAGTGATGTTGAAGCCCCCCAACTTCAACTAGATTAAGGACCCCTTTCATTGTTAGAGCACCACCATGAGCACCCATAACACCCTTTGTGGTCAGGGTCCCACAACATGTTGTAGTAGCAACCACCCAATCACCCTTTGTTATAAGGATGTCACAATGTGTAGAATCCCCACCTACTAGGAGTCTAATGGTGGGAAATGCATCAGTCCCTACTCACCTGAGACCCTATCTTGTAAGTGACACTAGCAGGAAATTGAGATGGCAACCTAGGAGGCTCAACAAGCACCTTGTCAATCAAATGCTTAGGCAGCAACTAGAGTAAAGGGCACTAGGCCCACCAAAGCCTGTCCCCTTGTCCTCTATTCCCATGGCCCAATCAACTAGGAAGTCCATCATAAGTAACCAACAATGAAGCATTGAGGCTCCAAGACAAGCAAGGTAAGTGATGCCCAAATCTCCTTCACAAGAGATTCATCTCTTGGGTTGCATGGAAGATATGTAGGCCAACAACAAAATAGCAAACATCGGCAAGGAATTCCTTGATGTAGTGGCATAGGTTAAACAAGCTCTAAAATAGAAAAGTAAAATGTTAAGCCTATATGACTTGATCATGACTTCTCCACCTACCAAAAAGTGCTAGTTTGCATGTTGACCTTCATTCCTATTACAGAGGACATCCTAGCGAATGAATAATCCATCCATGTTGTGATGTTACCCCCTACACCACAGGAATTGAGTTCAATGCCCCTAGCATTCTGCAATGAGGTGATCAAGGTTGACCATGAGAAGGGCTAGGTCATCACTACACCAGTGTTCATAATAATCCATGTAGAAAAGTCCAGAATCTATAGGGTGCATGTTGATGATGTGGTAGAAACTAACATCATCCTGTACATAGTCATTGATAAGTTAGGTCTTGCCAACCAAATCAAACCCACAAAGACAACATGCTTGAAACCTTTCAATGGGTCATGCATTGTTGTAAGGGGAACCATCCCTATAGCCTGCATGGTAGGGGAAAAATTCCCCATCATAATAGAATTTATTGTGACCAAGGAGATTCCTATATTCAACCTAATCTTGGGTAGGCCTTGGTTGGCCCAGCTACAAGCTATCTCCTCTCTAATCCACTAAGAAATCCACCTTTCATATGAAGGTGGTGAGGTTATCATCTATGATGACAATGTATCCCCTATGATCTTTAGCAACATTAACATAGAGCAAGGGTTAGAGGTAGAGTTCCCCAATGATGTGCCTCTTGTAAAGGAAGAAGGTGAAACATGTGAGGTAGACCAACCTAAGGAAACAAAGGGAGCCACTGACCTCCTAGAGGATGTGTTGTGGGTAGAATTACCCTTTGACATAGCTAAAAAAGGTCAAGGCAAGTACTCCATAGTACCATCCAGGCCCTACATGCCTTCTAACCCACATCAGGTTAGGAAGAAACTACGTGACTAAGGCATCCCCTTAGGTCAACATGTGCTAGGTGTCTTCCTGCCCCAAACCTTTGCATACTTAGCTTGCTTACATCTTGTTTGTGCATTCATGTTTGGTTGTTTGCATTTTTTGCATAGTTATGCATTTACTTCTTTTATTTGTCCATTTTTGCTTAGTCTATGTTTTCGCTTGTTAAGTTTACTTTTTAGCAGTTATTAGCTTATGCATGAAAAGCATTAAAATACATAAAAAATTCATAAAATTTGAAAATTACAAAAAAAAAAATACATGGCCTACTACAGCCTAAAACTAGCAATCTCCCTTACATCGCATGGCTGAAAATGTCTTAAACTAGTGCATGGCCTACCATGGCCCTAAATTGGCATTGCATGGCCCACCATGGCCTAAAAATGGTAACACTTTTCCTTTCAATGAATGGCTTGAAATGGTCTTAAACTATAATAGGGGCCTATAATGGCCTAAAAATATCAACACAAGTTATCTACACATGCAACCTAAAATGGCTTAAAACTAGCAATCATGTGGCCTAAAATTTTCTTAAACTAGCATTAGCTCACAGTGGCCTAGTCACATCAAATTCATTGCATAGCATCAAAGCACATAACAAATAAATGCAAAAGCCTTACACAGTATACACTCCATATGGAAAAATATCCATCACATCTCATAGAAATGATAGTACATAACATGATCATCTGCATCATACAAAAAAAATGCACAAAGAGTGCAAAAATGCCCATAGTAGGGCTACATCAGAAAATGCTAAACCAGTGGTCCTATGTGGGGGTAAAGCTCCTCCTTCCTCTATTGTGCTTCTGGGGCTTGCAACATTGCCTAGTACTTGCCACAACAACAAAAAAATAGTAAACCTGTAAGCAAATGTACAATATACAAACTAACATAAAAAGCATAAAAATAACATAAAAAACTAACCTGAGAGGATCCTACATTGATCACATCTAAAGGAAAACTATCAAGGCCCTCCTACAAGTGTTTGAGAATCTTGACTTTAGATAGTCGCATCCAGTCCTCTTGCCCAAAGTCAACCCCCGCAAGGGTCTTGCCTTTGTCCACCGTGGTCCATGCAGGTAGCTCCATGGAAAATGTAATAGATGAAGCCTCTTCTATAGGAATAACAATCTACCTATTTGGAGAGCCACTCATCATGATATGATGAGCAAAAAACTCATAGGCCTATCTCCCATTGGTTGCCTCAAGGAACATCTCAAGGCAATGATGTTTGAAAAATTCTTCCTTGAGCGGTTGAAGATGTGCATCTCTCTCAAACTTATAGTGGTGTTTTTGGTTTTATTTTGTTTTCCCCCACTTGCATACCTTGACACTGAAATTCTTCTAGTCTTGGTTCTTTTGGGCAAGTAGATCCATCTATAACCACTACTCAATGATCTCTCAAGCATCCTCATTCTTGCCCTAGATGGCCAACCAGTACTTGGCATAATCAATCTCTATGGTATGCCAAGTACTATTCCCCCATGATTGAATCAACAAGAAGTAATATTGGGACTAAAGATCCTTGATCTTCATCTCTTGGCTCATCACTCTCTCCTAAAGTTCATGCACACACTTCCATAGATGCTCGTTTGAGTGCTTGTAGAACCATAATGCTTTCATGCAAGAAAGCATGCACTTGTTGAATACCTTGTACACATGATGAGGCACCTACTCTACTTCAAGAGGGAACTCAAGGATGACATCTACATTAGCCATCCTACTTAGATCCCAACGAAGCTTAGAACCTGTTGGCATACAATAAGCAAATCAACCTTAGCCATGGACTAAATATTAAATTGGTAAAGCAACATAAGCAAAAAAAACATCATATGCATACCAAGCTCAAGATTTTCCTACTATAGGTGACCAACCATGTCATCAATAATGCCTTCCATGAAGGAAAGCTTGTTAGGTGTTTCTACCCATGGCTTCATGTGCTAGGTAGATGTGGATGATGGACAACTAGTAGGCTCATCTAGGGCTACAATACAATAATGTAATAAGAAACAACTAAATAGCCAAATATGAAAGAGAAAAAGAGAAAAAATAGATAGAAATCTAAGGTACTTACCTAGCAAGCCCTTAGGTGTGAGAGTAGGGAGGTCTCCTAGCAGCACATCATCAAAGAGGCTAGAAAATTTACAAACATAACATTTTAGCATTAGCATAACATAGCAAAAAACATAAAAAAATAAATACAAAAAAAATACAAAATACTAAATCTAGTAAGCCATATATACTAACCTAAAACATTTGTGTGCAAGCTGGGGATCTTAAGGTGGATCTTCTTGATGCTTGCCCACCCAACCTTAGGAGTAGCATCCTCTATTGGGCGTGGCCTCTTGATTTTCACCTCGAATAATCCAACTATTTTTGCAATATAGTAGTTGGCCTTGTTCACATCCCCAATAACAATTAGTGAACACTCACCCTCATTGTCACATGAATAATGTGACCACCCTAAGAGACCTTTGGTCATCACTAAGTATGACTCATTGATCCTTTTTGGGGGGGTCTTGTGAGTGAGTGGTTATGAACATGTGCTTAACCCAAGGCTTTGATAGCTACTCATAGTCTTACATGATCCATCACCTACTATCTCAAACCATCAAGAGCTTTGTGAACCTTCATAGATACGCTGCAAAGAACGCGAAGTGTATGTGGGACCTCACCTGGAGGTTGAAGAGTAACATAGTGATCTCTGTGTGTAGGCCAGTGGCAATGTAATATGTCCAATTGAACCTTGTGTGCTCCTACAACACCTCCTTCATCATCCATGCATGCTCCACCCCAAGGATCTTTTCTTGTGAGAGTAACTTTGGGAAGGCATAGGTGTGAAATAGAGGGTAGAGCTCCTAGACCTCATGCACATGCACATATTTAATTGGGATGCCTTTGTGAGATTGAGTGGCCCCCAAACAACCCTTGATCTCTCCTTTGTGGTCCACCTCTCTATTATCCTTGTCAATGGGAAGGCCAAAGAGGTTAGTGAAGAAGCTCTCATTGAGGTCTAGAATTACCCTCACATCACGCATGTGGATGATGAAGTGGTAGATATTGTTGCTAAGGGAGTCTATGATGGTGATCATTTTATCCATTAGAATTCCTAGGCTAAGGGCTAAGAAAAGGTCCATCAACCCAATACATGTGAGCTGATTGGTCAATACCTTTGAGGCCTAGTGGCACAACCAATGCTACGTCCCCTCCACATCACCATATTTCATGATGAGGGTGAACTCAGTGTGGCTTGTCATGGCCATTGTTACCTCTCCTGAAGCAACTATAGCTACAACATTGGCAAATGCAACATTAACATCATGTAAGGAAAAAAGGAAAATCAATAAGTAGATGTGAGCAAGCATAAAAGCCAAAACACGAAACACTTACATGGAACAAATAGTATGCTGGATGAAGGTGGTAGCACAAGCACTAACCCATCAAGCTAATCATGGGTCTTACAATGCTCAAATGCTCTTAGATATCAGGTAGGATAATCTCTTAGATTAGCTCCTAACTACTCAAGGATAACCTCCCAGACATTCAAACTAGTACGAGTCAAGGCAAGAGCCTCATCCTAATCATAGAGACCCTAATCATCAACTTTGAATTTCGTATTAAGCATGAGTAATTAGTAGTTAGCAAACTTAGCATGAGCCGAGGGAAAAGAATACAATGCAAAAATCATAAGAGCATTTACCCTTTGGTGTAGTATACCATTCTAGGTGGGTTCTATAACAAAGTGTGCATGCACAGAGTAATAAAAAGGGTGTTTCTCTTGTTGTAGCAAGAGAACTTTGGCAACTGCCAAATCCTGGATAAGGGTTGAGGGCTCTTGGGGTCTCTTCCTAAACCACCTCCTCCATCATCACCAATAGTGGGCTCATTGGACATAAATTTTAATATGTCTCGATTGGCCCTGGGCAACAATGTCTCGATGATGACACTTGCATCCTTTGCCACTAAGTGTGTCCACACCATCACACTAAAGTGCTATAGTAGGAATACTAGGAACTCAGATGCCCCTAGCTAGAACCACATTTCTTGATAACTGACTTGCATATCTAGCATAGGTGTGTTGGGCATAGGCTCACTCATGTAGTAGAGAATGCCAATGAGCTCCACAATGACTAGGATTAGTTTTAGTAACACACTACAACCACAAAAGGGCAACGAATGTAATGTTAGTATACACTAGATGCAAACTTTGGAAAAAAATATTAACTTAAACTTAGCAAAATCAGCATAATGTGGCATAGCTTAGCAAATATATTTTAGGACCCCTTGGGGTTCCATGGGTGTAGGACATCAACATATACATTTGACCTGCCTAGTACTCATTGGAGCACAACACATTTTGCATAGCATTATAATTTTTTTTCGCATATTTACACAGTTTTCATTACAGGTTGCATGTTTTGAAAATTTAGCACCAACATTTTACATTTCACAAGTTTAGCATTTTGAAAAAAAATTTCAAAATTTTTGTAACATTGGATAGCATAGTTTGGAACAGTCGCAAAAAATTCTAACTTTGGATTACCTCTCTGGGGAGCGTAGTCCAAAAAAACATGTAAATTTTTCTAACCCTAGAATCCCTAGCTATGCTCTAGAAAACTATAGAGCATAGTCTCAAACATCAACAAATTCTAATTGCTGACTATGCTCCCCAGAGAGCATGGTTCATAAAAAACTAACTGTTGAGTAAGGATAAATTTGACAAACACCTGGTGTTAATTGCATCTCCAAGATGGGAGTTTAGTCCTAGTTGTGGCCAATGAACTGAGGTTTGGCCACCACCCCAACACTCTCCTCTCTATCACCCAACATCCCACCACGGCATTGTACACTACCCTATTGGCTGCTCTCACCGCACCCTATGCATCAAGTGCCAGCCATGCCATCTACATTGATGATGCTGCCATGCACTACATCGCTTACCCTACCCCATTGCAATAACTTAAAATTTTTCAAGAAAAATAATAAACAAAAAACTAGAAAATGCACAAAATGTGTCCTTGGTGTCATGCCTCCCCTTCGTGGCCCTTGCAACTACATAGCTGCATTATAAGATGTGATGCCTTTGCCCTCACTGCCATGCTATGGGGTAGTTACTCCATGGCCCCTATGCCCCTTGGACATCTAACCCTTGCATTTTTTGCATTAAAATAAAAATTTTAGGGTAAACCTTGCTATGTTCTTGTCTTGGGGTGAGTTACCCTAGCCATCGTTGGTGCCCCCCTATCCCTGCTATGTGCATAGTAGTTGGTTTTGAAAACAAAAGGAAAAATCGTAGAAACTGGCTATGCCTTAGCCTTGTAGGCAGTAGTCCTAAAGCAGCCACCAAACCCCAATCTCCTACCCCACGTAACAACAAAAAAGAAATTTCTTAGAGAACCCTGCACATGTGACTAGTGATCCTTGGCCATTGTTATGAAGCCTTCATCCTTGCTCTACCTATGCCCACCATGCAACAAAAAGCAAAGTATTTCAAATAGACAAAGCACCAAAGAAAAAACCCTCTCTCCATGCATGTGCACCCTCTCTTCCTAGCTACGATGGCCATAATGGTCATGATGGTGATGACCCTCTTCATGGCATGGTACCACCAAAACTAGGCCCCAAACCCTCGAAATAAGAAAAGTGAAAAAAGGTAAAATGGAAAAAAGGGGAGATTGTAGTTAGGATACTTGGCAGATGGTGGTGCCCTTTGCTCCTCCATGCATTCCCATGGAAAGTGTCTTAGTGCTCACTTTCCCTCATCCATGTTGGCCAACTTGGAGTGTTGGCATCTACTTTGGTGTGACATGCTAGCAACTACACTCTTTAGACTAGGCTACACTATGAAAAGTTTACATTTTTAACTTTAACAATGATAGACTTACCTAAGGTGAAATATGATTTTATATCCCCTGGGACCACTTAATGTTTTACCAACCCTATTTGCATAGTGTAGAGTGTAGTTGGGTGGGATCATAGTTGGGTGGAACCATAGTCACCAAACTTAGAAATTTTTTTGATTTTTTTGGCCACCATAGACTTAGAAAAATTTTATATTTTTCTCACTACCCAATGAATGCCTAGTCCAGCTTCACATTCCAAGCACTCTTGGCCTTTCCCAAAATGATGCATCTAGTGCATACCATGGCCACTAAGACCTTAAACTAGCACTTCATGGTCTGCTAAGACCTTAAACTAGCATCCATGGCCTGCCAAGGCTTAAAACTAGCCCATGCATTTCTTGCTTTTTAACATTAGATGTGCATACTTAGGTGGAATTTTATTGCATTTCTTTTCTTCATTTATATGCATATTTTTCTTGCTAAGACAAGTGCAACTTGACATTTTTTCTAGTTTTTTTTGCAAGATTTTGGTAGGATTTTTAACATACTATGTACAACCATCTTCACTTACCTTTGGTCCTCACCGGGCCTCATGGTGATCTCACATGATACATTGATCTACAATGCCTGATCCTTGAGCCCATAGCCTATGATGAATACATAACATCCATAGAGGCACTGCTAGACTGGCCAAACCATCTAGTTAGGGTTCTAGATCTAGAGGTAGGTGACATCATTGAGGATCCCCTCATTGAAATCCTTGTAGCAACACCTAGTGATGAGGTAAAAACATTGCAACTTAGTTCTTTGTTAGAGCGTCAGCATGCTTAAAACATCGCAAAAGTACTCAACAAAAACATCAAGGTGATCACATGGTCTTATGAAGACATGCCAGGTCCAGATCCTCGCATAGTACAACACAACATAATCCTGGATCCCAACATAAAACTAGTTAAGCAAAAAGCTCGCAAGGTTAGGCCTAAGGTGGCATTGGTAGTCTATGATAAAATCACTAAGCTCTACAAAGCTAGTTTCATCTAGACCATTGACTACATAGATTGTGTCTCAAACATCGTGGTTGTACCTTAGAAAAATGGAAGTATATGCATTTGCATAGACTTCCATGACCTAAAAAATGCAACCATTAAAGATGACTTCCCGTTATCTAGTATTGACTAATTGGTCGATACTACGGCTAGTCATGCCTTGTTGTCCTTCATGGATGGGTTCTCAGGTTATAACCAAATTTAGATCAACCTAGAGAACTAGCTCATTACTACCTTTATGATCCCTTGGGGTACATTTTGTTACACTATGATGCCCTTTGGACTTAAGAATTCAAGAGCGACTTATCAACAAGCCATGATGTACATTTTTAGTGATTACATGTTAGGTTTTCTTAATGATTACATTAATGACATAGTAGTCAAGTCCAAAGTAGCACACAAACATGCAGATGACTTAGACCTTATACTCAAACATTGTCTGAAGCATGAAATTAGGTTAAATCTTAAGAAATGTGTCTTTGACATCAAGACGAGCTACATGCTAGGTTTCATAGTATTCGAGGTAAGCATACATGTAGACCCTGTAAGGTTAAGGCCATTATCAACTTAGCACCACTAGCTAAGCTTGAGGAGCTACAAGGGTTTCAAGGAAGATTACAATTTATACAAAGGTTTATCACATGGTTGACCCATAACTTGTAGCTAATGCAACACTTGCTCAAAAAAGGAGTTCACTTTGAGTGGACAACTCAATTCCAAGAGGAAATCAACAACCTTAAGCAAGAGCTAGCACAACTTCAATGGTCTACCCTCCACAAGGAGATAAACCATTTTACATCTACCGTGCTACCTCTGATACATCCATCATTTCTTTGCTTTGTCAAAAGCGAGAAAATGTCACAAAGGTCTCAATATACTACCTAATCCATGCATTGGTTGCCTATGAAGCAAAGTATAATGATGTGGAAAAGAATTGCCTTGCCTTAGTCTTTGCACTTAAGAAGTGGAGGCACTATCTTTTCCATAGCTATATTAACATCATTTGCAAAAGTAATGTACTTCGAGACATTACCATGAATATCTATGAGAGAAGTCACATTGCACATTGGAAAGTAATAACCATGGAGTTTGACTTACATTACATTGCACAAGCATCAACCAAAGGTCAAGTAATAGCCACACAACTTATGACTTTCCCAATTGATGATCAAGTAGAAATAGATCTAGAATTTCTAGATGAGCATGTCACTAGCATAAGTCAAGTGCCTAATAACTTCATGGCACTTTTATACTTTGATGGTGCTTCAACCTCTCAAGGGGATAGTGTTTCTGCCACAAGCACATTTCTCTCTGGGAAGATCCGATCCTTTGCATATCATTTTGCATTTCCATGCACTAACAACATGGTAGAGTATGAAGGTCTTCTCCAAGGTATCTTGGTAGCTTGTGACCTAGGAATACAAAACCTAACGATCCAAGGTGACTCACAGTTAGTGGTAAACCAAGTCACTGAGGTTTACGCTTGTAAAGTAAAACACTTGCAACCTTACTGTGACTTGGCAAAGAGCTTGCTCAAACAATTTGCAACTAATAATGTTTAGCATATCCCCCACAACGAAAACTCCATAGTCGATGTGTTAGCAATGTTAGCCTTAAGCATTGCACCTGACATGTTTCACACATTGTCCACCTTAGTGGTGGATTGTACTATGCCTATCATGCAAACTATTGATATTGCATCCATAGCCATAGTAAGCACAACCCACATAGTAGAATGGTACAATGACATTAAGGAATACCTTCTATAGGGTGAACTTTCATAGCATCTAACCATTGCCAAAAAAGATGTAGTGCAAAAGTGATCTTGGTAGTACATCATCATGGATGATAGCACATTGCATCATAGATCCTACGATGACATACTGTTAACATGAATGAGCGACAACAAAGTGCAAATGATCATTGAAGAAGTCCATGAAGGACTATGTAGAGGCCACATAACACCCAGGGAAATGGCAGTAAAGATCATATACTTAGGCTACTATTGGCCTTACATGGAGTGTGATTGTGTCTCTAATGTCAAGACTTGCGACACATGTCAATGGCATCGAAACTTAATGCATGTGTCACTAATTGAATTGCACACAACATAGATCACTTGGTCATTCTAATGTTGGGGGTTGGAAATCATCGGACCTATAATGCCTAAGTTCTCTGTGGGACATAGCCTCATTATAACTACAACTAAGTATTTTACCAATCAAGTTGAAGCTATTTCCCTTAGGAAGATAACACCACAATAGATTTGCAAATTTGTACTTGATAACATTGTGACCTACTTTGGTTTACCCATGACCATAGTCATAGAAAACAAGCCAAAATTTAGCAATGCTGAGACCAAATCTTTTTGCGAGAGCTTGAAAATGAACTGTTCCTTTTCATCGCCCTACTACCCACAGGCGAATGGTCAAGTGAAGGCCACAAACAAAGTCATCATCAATCTTCTAAAGAATATGCTTAGGAACAGTAAACAACGATGTCATAAGCAATTAGTCTATGCAATCTAGGCCTACTACACAACAATAGGTAAGAAGCCATATATCCTTGTTTATGGGTTTGAAGCAATTTTTCCTCTTGAATTGTAGGTCCCATCGTTCCAGGTGATCCTATTGAGCTTCATCGATGAAGCTTAAAATGACAAGTTGAGAACCATGAACCTTGACTTGATAGAGGAGGAGCACATGTAGATGCTTAACCATATTGAGTGGTACCAACAAATGCAATAGCAAAAGAACCATCAAAATTTGCACCAATGCTTGATCAAGAAAGGGGACCTAGTCCTCAAAGTCATTTGTGAGCCCAAAGATAAATTCTTAGCCAACTGGGAAGGGCTTTAGTTGTCAAGGCATATGAAAATGAAGCATTCAAGCTTGCTAACCACAATGAAAATTAATTTTCCAATCTAGTGAACCACTCGTACTTGAAGCCTTACTATGCCTAGAACACAACACCACATCATGACAAAGCAAGGTAAGAAAAGTATGCTATGAGTATAAATTGGCAAAGCATTTGTCTACTATGACATTAAACTGTCAACCAAACCTTAAGTCTGCTATGACTATAAACTGGCACAGTAAGTCCACTACAACTATAAATTGGCATAGGCTATCCACAATGACACTAAACTGGCATAGCCCATCCTTGGGTCATGTTGTTAAATTGGCAATCAATAGTATGCTAGGACCATAAAATAGAATACCACAGTCTACCAAGACCTTAAATTGGGTTCATGGTCTACTAGGACCCTAACTAGCAAAGAATATGGTCTACCAAGACCTTAAACTAGGGTTGTAGTTCAACACATATAGTTTTTTAGATACGAGAGTGAGAATACTTCCAGCTCCCCCTCATCTACCTAGATCTCATGGGTAGGGTGGTGATACTTTAGTTCCAAAATGGATTTCTTGTCATCAGGAGAGGCCTCTGGAACATTTGTAGTGTTATCACCCCTCAGCATTTTGTTGATCTTTTATAATTTCCCCTAGGTATTTTTCTAATCTTCCAGAGCTCCTATCATCATCACTAGCACTACCAACTTTGGGCTACACCTGTAGCACTACCAACTCTGGGTGGCACTTGTAGCACTACTAGCCTTGGGCATTTTGCTGGTACCCTGAGCTCCTGTTGGGAGAGACCTTTGGAGCATTTGCAGCATTATAGCCCCTTTCCATTTTGGTAATTTTTCCTCAGGCTCTTGCCATTGCTCGGGCTCTTGAGCACCTACAACATCACTGCCCCTAGCACCTTTATTTGCTTTTCAAATACTTGCAACCGGTTTAGCTGTTGTTGTAGCTATAGCATCCTTACATCCAAAAATTTGCTCTCATCTCATGTTGTATGGTTTTTTTCTTGTTTTCTTTGTATTGTGTTTGTAGGATGAAGCCCTTGAGGTGGTTGTACAGAGATGCATCTCATCGTAATAGCAAGTCACCACATTACTTTGATGTGCATGATTGGACTAGCCAAGTTGCTCAAGAGTGCACATCCCTACTTACCCTACTATAGCCTACTTGCATTTACACCTTTTACCTTACATTCCCTTGCCTTCCCCTACCTCACCAAGCTTGCAACCCGTCCAATGCACATGGCATCTTCCATAAGTTAATTGCAGAGCCCATAGTAGACCTAATGCAACTTTTCCCATGGGGAGCTACTATGGGCTAGTTAAAGCCCAAGCAGATATAACGTAATTCATCCTGGGGAGGAAACACCTATCCTACAGATGCAACATGGTTGCCTTAAAGTAGATCCCATTAGGTGGCACTCAATTCACCTGATGGAAAGCATCCTGTAGTTAGCATTTTGCAATGTGCAAAACCTAAAGTAGGTTCACCTTGTAGTCAAAAAAGAAAAAAAAATGTAAAAGAAAAAGAAAAATAAAATGAGAAAAAACATGTTCCCAAGAAAAAATTAGCAAAGCTACAATTTTGCAATAGGTCCAACCTTGAATCCACATTGACCTTCTCATAAGTGCTTTGACAAGAGGCCACAATTTTAGGGACAAGCTATTCTAGTGCCATGGACATTGACTTCCTCAAAAGCATTCTAATGAGGGATCACTATTTTGGTGACAAGCCACCTTGGTGCCATGATCACCATCAACCATGCTAACTTTGCACCTTGTAGTATCACACAATTTGCATTTCATTCCCTTGTTATCTCCTAGCACATTCCCAACATCCTTTATCTCCAGCATACTATTACCCTTAGCACTTTTGAGCATAGTGAAGAAACCTCCGATTAGGTGCTAACAAGTGATGTTGGTGCCTAGCTTGCTATGATGTTTTGCATTCTTTATCAATGTCTCTCAAGCCACTCCTCTAGACATTAATAAAGAGGGGCCAATGAAACACCACCAAATTTGGGTAGCCACGTCTTGACCACAAATTTTTCTATGTGTCAACACAAGGTATTTTTTCTAAGTGTTGAGACTATATTCCCCACTACTGGGACTACGCTTCAGAGCATAGTTAGCATAGTTGGCACAAGAATTTTAGAATTGCAAGATTTTTCTAAGTGTCAACTGTAGCTACAAATGTTTCTAAGTGTGGGGACTATGCTCTCACTACCGAGACTACACTCCAGAGCATAGTTAGCACACCAATTGCTAGTTTTGAAAAGTTGCCTAAGTGTTAAGCCAGGAGGCATAAAAAATGCTTGGCATGGAAAAAATAGTTAAGCAAAATCTCTACCAGAAGCTGTCAAGCATGCTTGGGATGGAAGAAATAGTTTGGTAAAATTTCTAACTACTAGACTATGCTCCCTACTATGCTTTAGAGCATAGTTAGTGTAGTTTTCTTGGAGACACTACTTTTGCAAAAAAATTTCTAATTGCTTGAACTACGCTCTCACTTTTGGGACTATGCTCTAGAGTGTAGTTAGCGTAGTCAGCACTGAACCTTAGTTTTGCAAAATTTGTCTAACTATTGGGGCTACACTCTAGAGCATAGTCAATGTAGTCTACCAAGATTACCTTTAGAAGCCTCTATAACTTAGCACCAACCTTTGTCTCAGCTTCATCACCCCTTCAACGAGCAGGATCAGTAGTTTGCATTTGTTGACACATCCCCCATTTTCTCCAAAATTGTACCTACACTCGATACCACTTAAGAGAGTGGACAATGTAGTCTCCAAAACTACACTATTTTGTATTATTTTTAGGTAGATTGTAGTCTATTTGGCACATGCACACATAGTTTAGGTAGTGCAATCACAGTTTGGTAGTCTCACAAGGTCCATTACCAACAAAACACCATTTGCTTCAATGGGAGCATAGCTGGGTATAGCATAGTCTCAACATGGCGCCTGATCCTCAATTCATGGCAACCATAACCCTATAAATACCCTAGCGTTTCACATTTTAGGGGTTGGCATTTGAAGCAGTCAGCTAGACAAATTTTCATTTGGAGCACTCTAGCATTCGAGTGCACTTGGCACTTTGGTAGGCACCATTGCACACCATCGCAGCACCATCACACACCCACCTTGGATACCGTAGACCACTGTAGCTCATAGGCCCAAACTTCATGGTGAACATTAATCTTCATAGCCCAAACACCCTGAGACTATGACTACACTACCTACTATGGCTATCTGTACACTGCATACCTCCTCACCTTTCTCTGTAGTTAACTATGCTTCCCCCATTTGGGGTGGTGCCGCTTTCTTTCTCATTCACTTCCTATGGATTTTTTAGCATTTTCTTTTGCATTCTAGCATTTACTTGCATTCTTTGCTATTTTCTACACATATTTGTGTGTTTGCACTTTTGTTTTGCACCTAGAACTCTGACTACGCTCACCCTCATTGACATAATGGACATTGCAAACATTGTGTGAACCCTTAACATTCATTTTGGTGTAACACATTGTAAGCCCCAGTTTGATCGACAAGACCATTTTGCGCACCCCATCTCTATTTCCAAGAGGCCCTCATGTAGACGTGGGTTCAAGTTGTACATGTTGTGAACCTCTTGGTGTACCATTCCAGCCTCCAACATTTTTTGTCACTATAGAATTCATCTATGAATACTTCCACACTCTTTTCAATCTATTTTTGGAAGATACTAAGGATAAGATGTTGGAATGTTGCATGAAAATTACATAGATCAAAGTGCATCTTTTCATTAAAAAATATTTTCCAAAAACTTGTGAATGTGATTTTAGCATGATCTTTTAGGGCTATCTAAATTTGATTATAGCCACTACAACCATTCAGGAAGTTGTAATATTTGTGTCATATAATAGTATCTAACACCTAGTCTACAAATGACAACAAAAATGATCTTTAAAGGTTGTCATGTTTAATAGCCTGAAATCAATGTAGATCCTTCACTGTTCACATTTCTTTAGTACAATAATAAGAAAACTTGCTCAATACTTGCTCTAGGGTAAATGAACTCAACTTTTATAAGTTTCTCAACCTTCTTTTTGACAACTTGCTTTAGTTTTAGATTTCATCTCCACTATGGTTTATTTTTGTGCTTGATGGATGGATCAATGTAGATTCTATACTCACATATGTAAGGATCAATCCCCATTATTTTATCATATGACCAAACAAAGGATATTAACCATTTACTAACAATCACCAATAAATTCTATTTCTATTCCCTTGTAATTTATGCATTTATAATTACTAATTTACCATTCCCTAAGAACATATACTTAAGAGATTCTAATGATGTTTTAAGTTCAATAGGCTTGGGTTTAGTTGTCTTAATCTCTACTTCTTATTAGTCTTCTACATGGAAAATTTAGCATCTTAGCTATTCCATTTCATTCAATTTTTTAATATAGCACTTATGACATCATCTTAAGGTTTCATGAACATATTTTAGGGACTTAAAAATTTTAAAATTTATGGACTTAAAAATTTTAGGGACTTAAAAATTTAGGGACTTAAAAATTTTAGGGACTTAAAAATTTTAGGGACATAAAAATTTAGGGACTTAAAAAATTTAGGGACTTAAAAAATGATTAAGTTAGAACATAGATATTAAAAATGATGTTAATATTTTTAGGACTAGAACCATGCTTCCCACCAATAATTAATTTTTCTCTCTATTTTTTTAAAAGTATACATTGCAAGACAATTCACATAAGTCAACATCCTTAAAATTATGAAGTTGTTCCTTTTGATGTTATTTTTGGGGCTTTCTACTCAATGATTAATCATATGATGTACTCTAATTTTTTTTCTTATTATTAATATTATTTTAGGATCCAACACCCTTCCCCACTTCTACACACCTCTCATCAAAGCCTAGCTTTAGTTGTTAAATGGGTTTCTAACTCTTTTGAACATTATTGTCTAATATATTATTATTTTAGGATACATGAGTAAGTTTTTCCTAGGAAAAATCAATTTGGAAGGGTACATAGTGGAGCAAGGTCACTCCGATTTTCTTTAACCCTTTAAAAATACTAAATCTAGAAAAAAAAAACAAAAGATAATTCAATTGCCATAAAAGCTAGAAAAGCTAGCTATTTTCCATTAAATTGAAAAGATTACAATTATAATGAAATTACAATCCAAATCACATTCAATCCTCACACACTCAACACTATTATAGAGCATGAGGCTCTATAATCATACAATGGTTAACCTTAATGCAAGGTTCAATCAAACCAAATCTCGGCCAAGATTACATATACTTAACTATAAAGATGTGCACCCTTCCTTATAATCTATCTATTCTCTCTCTCTCTCTCTCTCTCTCTCTCTCTCTCTTTCTTTTCTCTCTTCATCTATGCTCAACAAGTAATCCAACCTCTATATTTATCCCAAACATAGAGCTAAAAACATATCTTCTTTTGGTTAGATGTCTCCTAGCCACTTTGGATATCTTCATGTTTTATGTTTTATGTTTTTCCTTTTCTTTGTATGGCTTATAGCAAAGACATCTTTCTAGCTTCCCAAACCTACAAATTAATCACCTGTAGGGATGAAAAATGACTTGAAAGAAATGTTCCTACACTAGCTCTTTCACCCTTTAAAAAGTAAAATTATGTGAACAAGGGATTAGGGGAAGAAGTAATTCCCTACTTAATAAGTTTGGTCTCATAGACTCATACAACATCATTAGCATTTTGATCCTTCCAATGGATCAAGTACTCATGACTCTTTACTCCACAAGTGTTAGAAGCTTTTCTCTTCTTGAGTACAATTTCCTTCCTCTCCTGTGAAAACTTTGACTTGTCAATAGATCCCTTCAACTTATCAATGTTGTCCTATAAGGTTTCATCATCCACAAGTCCATGATAAAGTATAAGATCTAAAACATTAAATATAAAATGCATACCGACATCATTTGATAAGTCAATTTCAAAAGAATTATAATTAATTTTGATATTCATCTTGAAAGGACCCTTCTTCATATCATTTTAACTTTGAGAAGTTGACACCTCTTAACCTCATCTTCTTCAAATGCACCCAAATAAGATTACCAACATCAAATTTTGACTTTTTCTTACCCTATTCCTCTTAATAACTGTTTCTTTAACCTTCTTTTCAAGATTAGCCTTCACTTGAGCATAAAAATCTTTCATCTCATGGATAAAACCAGTACTCAATTAAGCTTCTCCGTCAAATCTCCTAACATCATTCATCATCTTTGGACTAAATCCATAGTTACCCTCAAATGAGCTTCTTACAAAAGCAATATGAAAAGCATTATTTTAAGAAAATTTAGCATGATAAAAAAAATAATTTTACCTATTGGATTGTTCCTCAAATAAACACCTCAAAATATTTATTGACTAGTTCAATTTAGTCATCAAATTATGAATGATATGCACTAGAAAAATTTAAATTTGTTCCTAAATTTTCCAAAGGAACCTCCAAAAATGACTGAACTTGGAGTCTTTGTTACTAATAATATTCAGAGGAATTCAATGCAACTTCATAACATGTAGGAAAAACAAATTTTNTTGGCTATAAAATTCATAAATATTAAAATATTCTTGTATGTGAAGTTGAAAATTTTTAATGGTATAGATGATACTAATGCTTTTTCAAGCTATATGAAAGTGTTTAACAAGAATTTCNATTTAACTTAGAAACTTTAATTTTGAAAGCATTAAAATTATCTTTCTGAAGAGCTTGGCCTAATGTCTCCTCTGTCTCCATTGTTTGTACATCCTTGACCTTGGCTATCTTGTGAAGTAAACATTTTCATTGCTTGTGTCCACACTCTTCACATTTGAAGCACTAAATCTTGGATGAGTTTCTTCCTTGACCCTTGCCTCCTTTATCTTGATCGTTCTTGGATTTTCCCTTCTCATTGCCTATTTCATGCTTTTAATCATGGTTGTCCATCTTGTCTTAAAATTTAGACTTCAATCCATTTGAAAAATTTGGATCCCTTATCCTTTTTATTCGAAACTTGTTTTCTCCTATTCTTAAATCCATTGATTTTCTTCTTTGTCTTGAGTGCCAAATCATAGCCTTCATCAAGGGTTTAAAGCTCACAAAATAACAACTCTTATTGGTAAGTCATCTTGTAACCCTATAGAAAGATTGAAGTCTATTTATACTCCTCCTAGTTTACCTTCACATGATGGAATATATCATAAAATTCAATGTAAAATTCCTTAACATTTTTGTCTTCATATCTAAGAAATTTTAGCTTCATGAATATCTCTTGTATTTTCCAAGATTACTCAAATTTTATTTCATTAAGCACCAATCCCTGAAAGGTTGACCATTTTGCCTCTCATAACTTCAAAATTCTTATTTCCATCAAGTTGAGGTCATACCTTCTAATCTAGATTCTACAATTGGTACCTCTTCCAACTCAAAATTCTTGTTAAACACTTTCATATAGCTTGAAAAAGCATTAGTATCATCTATACCATTAAAAATTTTCAACTTCACATACAAGAATATTTTAATATTTATGAATTTTATAGCCAATCTTACTTCATCTTCATCATCAAGCTTTTGATCAGAAGAAGTTGACATCAAAGATGAAAATTTTGGAGTTCTAACATGAGGATCTAGCTAGTCTTACTTCATCTTCATCATTAAGCTTGCCATAAGAAGAAGTTGACATCAAAGATAAAACTATTAGAGCTTTGGCATGAGGATCCAGATTTCCTTCCCTTAGAACCTTAGACTGATGAGTTCTCACACTTCCATAGCTAGAATTTTCTTTCTCCTCATTAGATATCCTTCCACTAGTTTGAGAAACTTCTTCATTGTCATTTAAATGAGATTGTGCATAACCACTACATGGCTGAATATGACTAGAACCTATATTCTACTCTACATTGATGCTAATCTCATGTAATAAATCAATCATTAGCTAAAGGTAGATTTCATGCTCTTCATGTTTTAATTCAAGGCTTAAATAGTTTTCTTCTTAAGGATCATTTGAAATAGAAAAAAAATATAGATAGCTAAATTCCAAAAAAAAAAAAAAAAAGGAACCCTATGGCTTTAATACTAATTGCTAAAGCAAGGTCACTTTGATTTACTTTAACTCTTCATAAAAAATAAATCCAGAAATATTAAAAAATACAAGATAATTTAATTTCTATAAAATCTAGAAAAACTAGCTATTTTTAGTTAAATTAAGAAGATTATATTTACAATGGAATCACAACCTATATCACATTCAATCCTTATACACTCAACACTATTGAAGAGCAAGAGGTTCTACAATCACAAAATAATTGATCTCAATGGAAGGTTCAATCAATATAGATCTCTCCACATATAGATCTAAGCTCAAATTCACATATAGAGAGTTATGGTTAATATTACATACACTTGATTGCAGAGATAGATGCCCTCTCTTGAAATTTCTCTATCTCAACCCTCTCTTGTAATCTCTCTATCTCAACCCTCTCTCACTCTCTATTTTTCCTCTCTTCATCTATGCTTAACAAGAATCCCAACCATTATATTTATCCCAAACATAGAGTTGAAAACATCTTCTCTACTAGTTAGACATCTTCTAGGCACTTGAAATGTCTTTGTGTTTTTTCTTTCTTTTTTTTTCTTTTATAGATCATAGTAAAGATATCTCTTTAGCTTCCCAAACTTGCAAATTCATCTATAGGGATGAAAAAGGGCTAGAAGAAGTGTTTCTACACCACATAGAAATGCTAATATTACAATAGTGGAAGTCAAACTAATTGCCTAGGTTTAACTACATATAAAGAAAAGTTATGCATACTTATTTACATGTAAAAATTAAAGTAAATATCTTTTACATCTTACATTTTTCATTTAATTTAGGATTTACATGTAAAAAATAAATTACCTCTTGTTTTGATTTAATGGAATATATCTCAAAAGCCAAATCAACATAAATTAAAATCTAATTTTCCAAATCATGATTTTGTAGCTCTAATGCAAAACCCTAACTTTTCATCAAGACATAGGAATTAAGTTATATTTTCATATATTGTCTAGTTTTATCATCCTAATTAGGACTTTTAATTTTTAATTTAAAGTACTGAATTAATTTGTAAAAACGTGAAAAATATATACTAAGGCATTTTTGCAATAATGAAGATTACAATTTCAACTATGCTTAAGTAATAATAATTGTTATGCATGATCTATCTGTACTAATAACTCTTTTAACATCTTTATTTAAGCACTTATATTTACCTCATAGATAATGATTTGGCTCATAAACTCAATATATAGACAATAGTCACTTAATGTATAGAAAGAAAGAAGCTACATAAAAGGATAGATGTAACATTGAAAGATAGAATCTTACATAGATAAACAAGTGCTACATAGAAGAACATATGCTACATGAAAATATTTAGTATTCTGTAATAATTTCATATATATATCTTCTATTTGAAATTTATATTTAGCATTTTATATATTTAAGTATATTAATATATGCAGTGTTTTTTAGTTTTAAAATATTATTTTTTAGAATTTTTTATTTTAGTCATTTTTTGAATATAATATGATAGTTTAGGTTCACATTCACCAAGTTCTAAATATCATATATTATCCATACATGTAATTTTCCATCTAATTCATGATTACTTTTGAAGGATATTTTAGAGGATTTCGTTAGAGTTCACCAACCATTCTATAGGAATATAGAATTATAAGCATCTTATTTTTTTCTCTACATCCAAGCCTAAAATGTGATATCCTAGGTAGTGATTAGAAGAAATAAAAAATTTATTTCTAGTCATTTCTCTAATTCTAGTTCTTCATGAAAAACTTTCTTTAATGCAAGGATTATTAAAGAATGTGCCTAGACCTTCAATGGTGCATGCAATCCAAGAAAATCATTGAATTCATGTTATTGGATTAATCATGTTGACTTTCACATTAATCAAGGATTTGCATTAGGTGATCTTTTGAAAGGGTAGGAAGATTACTTAGAAGATTAGGGGCTACACCAGCATTACTACATCATTATCCTATGGTTTTAATTGATTTTGATTTATTATTTTATTTCGAATACTCTAATCTATTGATCCATCATTGCTATATCATTTTTGGATTCTTTTCTCCATATAGGGCTTGGTGTTTCATTCATATTCCTACCCTAACATTGAACATGTTGTATATTGATCTAATTTCTAGAATCCCTCTCTACAGTTACTCATTTATTGTATCATTCTCATTGCTCCAAGTAGAATAAATTCTTTTTGAAGGAAAGTCTATATTATAGCCTTGAGGTGTTCACACTTAGATGTATCCTATGTATCCTATGACATTGCCTTTACCCTAAGAGGTTGTAAATGTATCCTATGAAAACATTACATTTTCAACATTGCAAGGTTGTTGAAAGTCTTGTAGAATACTAGGCTTGATTTCTAATCTTGCAAGACTATTCCTCTTTTTTAATGAGAGTTTAGATATCATTTTCAAGTGCATTATAGTCATTTGTGTCATAACCTATAGCTTTATAATATTAGTAGAATTTATTGACATTGTACCATCTTGGAACTAGTGGATCTTCTTTCATGCATTGGGAAGGATCTATGGCTAGAATTTGTAAGTGTTTAAATCTATCTCATGATTGCTTCAAGACCTACTTTAGAGTTAAGTGTTCATCTCTCAACATTGTGTTTTAGAGTTAAATATAGGGCATTAGAAACTTATGGTATTTGACCTATCCTTGGATTGTCTCCTTTGTTGGTCCCCATTTAATGAAGTTTACCCAGCTTGATTGGTGATGAATGAGAAAGCTCATGAAGTTTGATTTATCAAAGAAACTAGTTGTTTTGCATTTTGTGGAGCCTTATCTATTATTACCTTATTGGTTTTGTTACAAAATTTCATCCATTCCAAGTCATTATACTATATTTCCACTTCTTCGATATGCTTAATGAAAGTTATAACATCATGAAGTCTAAGTGATATAGGATAGATAATGTTCCTTTAATGTAGTCATTGATAGCTCCCTCAAAGATGTCCAACAATTAATCATCTAGAAAATGATAAGTTAGCTCCACTATGGCTAAAATCCATCAAGGAATAAACTTGGAGATGGAATCAGTGTGGGGCTTGTTTGATTACTAGAAGTTTTTACAAAGTACCATACATAGTGATATTGTACTTGAACATTTCCACAAAGGTTGTGAAGAGTTGCTTCAAGAAGGAAATAGATCCATGAGGTAGGAATCTGCACCATTCAAGTACTTTGCCATTCAAGAAGCTAGAAAAGCTTCAAAGGATGATGTAGGGATAATTGATAAGCAGCATGCATTCATTATGAAAGGTGGTTATATGATTTGTAGGATCAAACTCCCCATTATACTTAGTAAAATTTGGTAATGAAACCACTTTGGAAACTTGGGTATGAAACATTAATAGGCTTATGGAATCAGTAAAAAGCTTGGAATTGAATATTGGATTATTGTCCCCATGTTAAGATATGGTCTTTCAAGCTTACTCCTTTGTAGCCTGTATTTTGTAAGATAGATCTTAGAGTAGAAGCATTAGTTCAAGTGTGACACTAGGGATGTTTTGAGTAGTGTTCACTAGCCTAGGATTATGAGTAGGTAAGATTGGTTAAATAAATACCATGGTGGGAATTAATGCTAATGGTATGACATTGTAGTAAGACACATGGTGTGTAGATGAGGGGCAAGTTAGGAAAGTTTGAGATTTTTGAATTTTTCTTGTGTGTTGTAAGGCTTGAAAATGGTTAAGTGATGGATTCACACTTTATACTAATGCTAGAAAAGTAGGATTAACTATAGTAGTGTTATGAAATAAGTTATAGGTAAGAGGTAAGTCAGTCATATGTGAAGTTATAGCAATGAAAGCAAGAGTGATAGGGGTAGTGGTTTTTGAAACATGTGCAAAGAATGAAGTAATAAAGCTAATGAGAATATTGTTCTACCTACTGGGGCTAGGTGGGTAGGTAGTATGCTAATGATAAATACGTATATGTAATGAAGCATGAGACTTTACATTCTATTTATCATTAGAGATGTTGATTCTTCCATCTTTATTTTTTTGGTCATGAAGTTAATAGCTCCTTCTAGAATTCATGTTAGAATACTCATAAGAAAGTTTATCATAGTCTATGATTGTTGCATTCCAATGTTAGTATCCACTAGAATTTCATCCATGATCATAAGATATTCTTTCAATGCATTTTTCTCATACTCATCCAAATCCATAGAATGATTAAATTTTATTGGAAAAGGCCCCAAGTTGTTGGAAACTTTGTAGGAAGCCATCCTTTGCAACTCTTTCTTAGAGAGTGCAATACTATGTTCTCATTTAGAACATGTGATCTTGTACTCATGCTTGCTCATGAGTTCCATAGTTTCCTAAGCTCTCCATATGTTTGCTAGTTTATAATCCCAAGAACTGTGAGTTGAGTTGGATCTTTGTCTTGACATGGTATTAATGAGTGTCTTTGCATACACTCAAAAGAAAACTAGATCAAGTGAAAATGGGAAAAATAAACTAAGTAAAAATAACAAGCATAAGAAAAAAATTCAAAAAACTAGAAAGGACCTATAGGCTACTAAGAAAAGTTCCTTGATACTAGATAACCTATTAGCTCAAAAATATTCTTCTAGAAATGCTCTGCATACTTCTATAAGGATACCTCCATGAACTAAGTATCAAAATACTTAGCGCACTACCTTAAATGTTCTTCAGATCAATGTATTCCTCGATATATCAATGATTATCAAACGAAGAGGCATGAAACATTTAACTAAATATGAACTTAGCCTATCACACACAAACCAAAAAGAATAAGAGACCAATAAAAAAGTAATATTTTAACAATAAATATGATAAGTATAAATTTTTGAAAAAACAACTAAGTATAAACTACCAAAACATAAATGAAGTATGGGATATAATATGAGTGATAAAATAAAAACTAAGTGAAAAAGCATAAAATATTAAAATTTTAAGACTATGATATGGGGGAAGGATCTCAAATTTCTTCCCAAACATTAAAATGCTTTATTAATGAGTAAATAAGTGTTATTCTTCTATGAAGAGCGAAAACTACAAACAATAGATGAAAAACATAACCAAATTGAAATTGATAATAAGAGTTCAAGTCTTAAGTAAAATATGAATTTGAAGAGTAAAATTAAACCTTTAAAGGATCAAGATATGGATGTGGAAGTTGTAGTTGGGATCCAAAATCAATTTTGCGTCAAAACAAGGCTATTGTTGTTGAGGGCCTCATCACTAATGCTGGAGGTAAAAAAATCCAACTCTAAAATGTGTTGTAGAAGCTTGAAAACTCTATCTTTGGAAGTGACACTAAGAGTGTAGAAGGTGAACATGGAATACATGGATGTTGTGATGGTGGTATGTGATTGTGTTGTTAATCTCCTAAAATCTAACAAGTGCTCTCAAATCTTAAGAAATCATCCTTAAATTTTTATTTTGAACTCATATATATAGGCCCAAAGTTACCAATTTATAGGCCAAATCATGCCAAAATGATGTTAAGGAGTTATGAAGCCAAGAAGTAATGACAAATGTTGAACTTGAATGTCGATGATTGCATGTTACATATACAAAAAATGATGACACTAACACTAACACTATCATTAGCATCAACGTCAACATCACTAATACTTAGTGAAAATTTTGAAATTTTGTCTAAGTTAGTATTTAAGCTCTCAAGACCTCATTTGACCTACAAACTGATGTCAAAATCTATCAAGATAAATTATAGGAGCCTAAAAAGCCTATAGATTCTATTGAAGGCTAATTTAGAATATGAATGATATTACTTATCAAGGCCCAAAACTAGTGGCATTGACATCAACATCAATATTAATAGTACTTAGTGAAATTTTTGGACTTTTTTCTAAGTTGCAATTTGAATTCTCAAGGCCTTTTTTGATCACTATTAGGATGTGAATTGATGCCCTTTGTACTCTGTTCTTCTTTTTTGCAAGCTTGGGCAAGTAGTTGCCAGCTCATTCAACCTACAACCACCGACATCTTAGAGTCTCAACTCATCATATGAGTTCTAATTAGTTTCCAAGTCATCAAGGGGGAATTTCCCATCCTACAATCATTGGAAGTTGAGTTCTAGCATCAAAGGACTAAAGAGCAAGTGGACTTACTTTTAATGGAGGTGGTAGTAGTATAGAACTGTATTTATGTTGGACAAGCTACTACCACCTCATGCAACCCGCATGAGCATGTAGCTCAATGTTTTCTTCATCATGTCACTTGTTGCTACTTGTAATTTTTTTAAAGATACAATGAGTGATGAGGTACCCCTACACTTAGCCATACGAATATGAGAGTTCATGCACAATCTGGTTGAACTTTGCAGATGAGCTAGTTGTGGTGTCTAGATAGTTATACATTGATCATAGTTCGTTGTCTTCCTACCTAGACTAGTATTTGCTTTGTCACATATGGTTTAGTCTAGAGTGAGTTGTATGATGTGGTCCTAAACTAATGCTACTCCTAGAGTCAATGGAAAATAACTTTCTTTTAAGCTAATAGGAAATGAGAAGAAAAATCTAAGCTAGCCTAAGTGTGATGAGCATCCGTCCTTAATCATACGTACACATCTTGGACCTCGTGTACTACTTCTGGGATTACCAAGTGAATGTTACTTAAACACTCCTAGATACACTATTGGGATACTAAGTAGTCAAACTTAAATGCTCATAATTAAGTTGTACTCATTCTACATTTAATAACAGGGATAGTAAATGAAGGTAAAGAAATATTAATTAAGAAAATAATAAATAACAATAACAGTTGAGCAATTAAAACTAAGTGAATGCTACAATGATGAAGTAATCTCAATCTTTATTGCCAGTCATGTGCATGTCCAAGTATTTCACACTCAAATAAAGGTTTTGTACAATTACAATCATCACACTGTGGGCATGCATTGGGGAAAGGATTGAGATGAACTAAAAAATGAACAAAAGTATTCTACTACTACACTTACTTACTTACTTTTTGTGCGTCCAAAGGTGTATTTATAGGCTTATACAGGAATCACGATATCATATATCCGATATCGTTATCTAGGATGTGATATCACGTACCTAATATTGTGGATCTGATATCAGGGCCTAACAAATCATGGTTCATCATACCCCCATGACTGAATGAAAACTCATCCTTGAGTCGAACAAAATGAGAATAAGTTCCATTAATCACACAGTGGATAGGTATGGGATTATTGACTAACTAGAAATTTATTCATGCCATAGTGGAGAGTTGAACACGACAAAATTGGGACATAGACACAAAATCACAAAATTTATTGGAACTCATGTGGTCCTTAGTGGCGGTGGTTCCTCCATGGGTCTCTTCCCCTTATTTGTGCTCTAGGTTTTGGAAATTGATGGCTCTGAAGGAGTGCCTAGAGCTTTTCCTCTTTGGTTTAGGGATCTTATGCCATCCATGCTAATGCTCCAATGTTTGATAAAGTCAGAACCTCCCATGGACACAACAGTTGTGGGAACATCTGGTTGGCCTTGACATACCAAGCCATAAACAACCATCGTTCCTCTTCTTAGGCTCTGGCTTTGTCCTTGTATTCCTAGTAATCCATGAGCCATTGAGCCAAATCTTCCATGACATCCTTTTGTCCCTAGTAGCTGGTTTTAACCACCTATAACTCAAAATTTGCCACTTCTAATTTTTGCAGCATCCTCTTGTGCTCAGAAAATTCTATTTCATACTTCATGTAGGTGGTTGCTACCTACTTCTCTAACTTTGTTCTTGGGAATCCTACTATTAACATGGCTAAGTTGGCATACCACAGGTTTACCAACTCCATGTACTCCATAAGATCTTGTATCTACAGGTCTTGGATTTTGAGTTCCGCTTAGTGGGCAAATGCATAGGTATCTAATATATCCCACCAATTAGTGTTTTGAGCACTGAGAGTGTTGATATGGGTCTTGGACATATGGATTTCTTTTTCTATTAACTATTTATACATCCCCACCTAATCCTTGAAGTGTTCTTTAAGCTTTTCATGTTACTTGGCCTCATTTTTCCACATGCTTATTTAAATTACCATCTTCTGACAAATCACGCGTACTTCCTTCATTGAGAGAGTTCTATTTTCTCTAGCCAAGCGATTCATGTCCTGGTTGACCCTAACTAATTGTTCTCGTAACTACTAAAAATTCTCTTCGAGAACATTCCTTTACTTTTCTACGATGGTCAATTAGAGATTGTTAGCGACAAGTTTTTTATTCTCCTCTTGTAAGGCCTTGAGTGCCTTGGCATGTGCATATCTTTGTGCTTGTGCCTTGGAAGAATTCCAATTGGCTTTCTCTTTTTCCTCCACCACTTTTTTATTTTCTACCAGCAATTTTTTTATTTTCTCTATCTGGAAGGACTTTAGCTGGTTTGTAGGGATGAATTGGGATAGATCTTACTGTGCAGCTTGTAGGATGACAAGCTTTTCTTGGAGTCTTTTTAACTCTGTCTCCACATGCTCAAACTTGACCTCTACCATGACTAGCTTCCCTTTTGTGGAGATGAGGTCTGATTGAGTTGTTGTGACATCTTGAGGGATGTCAAATAGGGACATCATCACTTGTCCCATCTTCAGCAACCGATCTAGAACATCCTCATGCTCCACAAGAGTCATCGAGGGACCGGCCAAAGTTTGAGCATCGCATGCTCCTGTAAAGTCTACTAGTGGCATAATAGGAATATTGAATGATTCTTTGATATGTCTGTAACCACTTGTGTAGCTCTTGCTGCATCTTAGTGCCGCATGACCACTACTATGGCACCTTCACCAGTTTCTAATTGTACCTGAAAATACATAGCATTCCCTAAGATCTGTTGTGATCAATGTGATTCCCCTCCTCCTGTTTGAATTGATACCTCATCTCATGTGCAATCAATTAAGATTGTGGGTCATACAACATTGTCTATGACCCTGAAGAGATTGGTGTCATCACAACTTCCCCAACTGACCATTTTAGCAATGGCCCTGAGATGGCTCATCGATGGTCGATAGTCCTATCGTAGCAATGGTAGTTGGTCTTGTTGGCCTATGCTAGGCCCCACTTCCTATTGTTGACTAAGCCTTGTGCTTGAAAGTTGGCTAAGACCTATAGTTTGAGGTGCAATGGGCCCCACTGTCTATTCTTGTTTAGGCTCCAATGTCTCATCAACACTTTTCTTGGGGTTGGTGGCTTTAGTAATTTAGCAAATGAAGCATTTTGGACCTTTCTGGGGACATCATTGGTGTACCCCAGAATTCCAGCATGCCAACACAGCTTCTTAATGAGATAGGGAAAGGGCAACACAAACTTCCCCATCTTGCATTCTTTGAACCAGCACAAAATCTCTATAAGATATAGATGGGATAGGTTGGCATTAACCTTGCCCATTAATATAGCACTTCCTCTAGTTGCATATGTGGAGATTCTATTTAATCCTTTTGTGGGAAAGATGTGATATGTGTCGATCTTGAAGTAGATTCTCTCTTCAAGTGTTAGCTCTCCATATGCTTTTTCCTCTTTGCTGTGTGCCCTTTTCAACCATATCTTTCATACATCAGCATCAGAGTGAGTAGACAAGTGAGTGACTTTTGGCCCTGTATTTGGAAGTTTCAACACCTCCAAAATGGCTTTGGCAGAGAAATCCATAGAAACACCACCAACATCAATGGTGGTGCCTTCTTCTTTATTGTGCCAAAATTGGTATGTCTCTCCCAGGTACCAATCACCACTTTGAGAAAGAATAGGCCATAGTGGGGATCCTTTAAGTTTGTCCCTAACTGTTTCATGAGCAAACTCTATGAAAGTTTCAAAGTTAAGTTCCACTATCATAGTTATTGATGTGGACCTTTCATGAATTTCTTGAACACACTCCAAGGACAACGTGAGATGTTGTCCCTATTTAGGCGCTCTATCACCTCCACCTTTAGCATGTCCCAATTGTATAGTAACAGGAGGTTCCTAATGGATACTGAATAATTGTGCCTCCCATTTCATACATTACTTAAGAGATGCCTAGCCTCTACTTCTCCTTGGTCGTTTGGATGCATCTTGAGAGGGTCCTCCTTGTTTTCCTCTTTTAAGGGCCATTTTCAATCACACGAGCCGACTATTAGTAAGGTTACTTACAAAGTTTTATTTATGCCTTACTTTTTTCCTTTAATGAATTTGTTTCTTGTTTAGTGTGATCCAGAGTTAGAAAATTTTACAAAAATGTCCTCTGAAATTTTTCATATTAGGCCCAATTTGATTAGATGGTTCCAAAAATTAATTCTCATGGTGTGGGTGAAGAGATAAAATTAATTTGGCAATGTGTTTAATGCTTTTAAGGTCATTTACCCTTTATGATATCCTTCAGGAAACAATGAATTTTAAAAAAATTATGCGCAACTTGGAGCATACCCTTCCCCCATGACTAAGTTAAATAGTTTGGGTTTAGATAGGTTCAATCAGAACAAGAATCAGATTGTTGATGAGCAAATTATGGATATTTGACTAATAGGTGCACAAGCTAGAAAATTTGTGGAAGAAAATTTGAACAACTCCCTCGCATGAATAGTGGAAAATGATGTTGACATGTTGGGGGGGGGGGGAGGTCCATATATATAGTTTTTATGGATGCAATATCACGTACCCGATAGCGTGAACCCAATATCGCATCGGACCTGATATCAGGTACCCGATATTGCGACCCATTGAAAATAGGGTACTTGGTAAAATTGAAGAATTTTTGAATTTCCAAGGCCAAAAAATGAAGGATTTGAGGTTAATTCAAAAGGTCCAGGGTAACATTGAATAGACTAGAAGGCACCAAAAGTATAATGGAGTAGAATTTGATAATGAAATTCATGAATAGGATGAGGAAAAAGGACATGTTTTGGTGCATAGGAATGTTTGAATTAGAAGGATGATAAAGGAAAGAATAACATTGGCAATGTAGTACTCAAAGGGTATAATGATGTGATGATGATGTGCAATGAGTGTAAATTACAAAGGTTACACAAGTGGGTCCTCCCCAAAGCAGGTTCCTACCTATGATGCCCTTACGTAACCATGCATGAAAATGTTGGTAGGAACTAGAAGGTTTAAATGTAATCCCCACCAATTGCAAAAAACACACACATGTAGATACCACCATGATGAGATATGAATTCAATGCTACACAAGACACCAGTCACAAATACATGAACAATGAGATGAGGCGAATTGTAGAAGGGATTGCAAAGATTGGGATATGAGGTAACTGACCTAGGGCACAATGAATCTTGAGTTTAGGACATGATTAATGTGTCATTAGCTCATTTCTCCAAAATCAAGGCCAAGTCCATTCCTTCAATTAGTGAAATTTCATTGCTTCATCCAATGATGGACAACCATAAGAGCATCATGACAGTAAGGCATACGATCACTTAGCGTTTTGTGCAAGGGAGGAGTGATTTAGAATTTCTTTGTGACATAATTTTTTCTTGGATACTATGCCACACTCTCTTTTCTCTTTTTTCTTTTGATGTGTAATCTAGAGAAACCGCCTACCTTCAAGCATGGGTTGCATGTCTTTCCAATGGGATTCCCTAGAATAGCATTGGGTTTCTTTATTGAGTGCCTTCATTACTCTTACTTCCATTTTGCATTAGATCTACAAGGATATTAGTACAACCAAGCTGCATGATAGCACCTATAGATGTCCCCAAAAAGAATCCACAAGTCCCCTTGGTGTCACACCCTGGCCATTCCTTCTTAGTCCATCATTCTTCACTCTAGGCATAATGAGCACAAATTTACTTTTAAGTTTTCATGATGATAAGAATATCATTGTACCCAAAGTAGAACCTCTTATTAATAGAATGGGTGGGTGGATGTTGTGGGCTCACTATCCAAATAATTAGTCACTTGAGACTTGATAGCATAGAACAACACCTCAACCAATGAGTCACATGAGTGTTTTATTCATAGATGAGATTACCCATAAAAAGATAAAATAATGAACAAAAAGATGAACCAACCAATAAAAAGATAAAACAAAAAATTGAAAGATGAAAAGTTGAAAAATAAAAAATTATAAAATTAAAGAAAAGAAAAAATAGCTATTAATTTTGCTTGTTAGAATGGAGGATATCCCCCATAACTAAAATTTTGATCATGGCGAGAATTAATAAATGGAAAGTGTGGATCCATGCATGTTGGAAATGTTGGGAATCAATCATATCCAAACCACCGAGTGTCTTTTGAGGTGGTGGTAGGAATATACCCAAATTGGGGTTCACACACTTGATTATAGTAGACATAGTAGGGCAAATTATAAGATGTGGTCATGAAATAAGGAGCTGATCCACTATGGCACCCATGACCATAAGATGGTATGTAAGGATTAATATGTCTTCTTATGTGGTTATATTCACTAGGCAGCATAGTTGTTGGAGTGTTGATTGGTAGCCCCGAGAAGGTAACATGAGGTGTTGGGTTCGAAGGGGGAGATGCATCATAGTGCTAGACTTCTGCTGAGTTGGTGGATGTAGTGGTTTCAGAACTATGTTGTCTCTTTCTATGGTTATGCCTAAAGAAAGGATGCTTCTAACATTGTGGAGAGTCTCCACTACTATTGATAGCAGTAGCACAAGTAACATTCGTGGGTTGGTGCTATGGTGCAAAACCTTCTAGCACAACGAGTGGTGATGTAGAAGGAGGTGAAGGATGAGAATATTGAGGGCAAGGAGAAATGCAAGGAACATGATGTGGTGATCTTGTGGGAGAGGACATGGTTTGATACTACTTAGGAGAATGATATGATGTGGTAAGATAGAGGATGTTAACCTAGTTTCGGAAACAAGATGTTGAACATAATAAGTGCTTGGGTTTGGATGGTATGAAGGGTATGACCAGTTTGACAGTGACCTCCCCCATGACTGGGGTTTTTGCCACTTTGATTGAACTTGGTATTTCTATATGAAATATGGATGTAACATTCCCTCCCAATTCTCATGTAAATGTGACAAGATTGGACATTGGCCTTTGGGGTGATCGTACAGGCAAACGTCACATTGATAAGGGTGGTTTGTAGTTGAGCTCTTATCCTGATTTTCTTCAACCCTTCTTTCTGATTGTCTAGTGGTGTTCTGTCTTGTTTCTTGGTTCATCATGGTTCTTCCTCTAATAATGTTGGCATATTCTCCAAATATTTCATGTACCCAGTCCGTCATCTTATTGATCTTTGCCTCAATTTCATCTGGTGATTGTAGTATTGGCAAAGATGATTCCACCTCCTTGAGGTGAGGTTTTTTTCTCCTCTTCATGATTGCTATTTTGATATTTTTGTCCTGTTGAGGGCCTTCAAATTTCTCCCATTTAGCTATTTCTCCTTCTTCTTTTTCTACCTACTTAATAAGCTCTTGGAATTGGTGGGTCAATAGCTCATATAGTTGACCTTGAGCATACATCCCTAGGGTCTCCATTGTTTCATTACAAAGCCCATCTATGATGTGATACATTAGCCTTTCCTTGGAGAACCCATGGCTTGGGCAATTGTTTAACAATGAATAGTATCTTTCTAAGGCCATATCCAAGGATTCATGTTGCTCTTGTTTCCACTCTTGGATTTGTCTCCTCAAGGCTGACACTCTTGCATAAGTTTGATATCTTTCATTGAAGAGTTCTACCATTGTCGGCAAACATTGAATTGATTTTGGTCTTAAGGAACTATACCATACTTTTTCTTCACCAACGAGTGTTAGAGGAAAGAACTTAAGTTTTTTCCATCCATTATCAATATTGTTCCATACACAAGCATCATGGAAAGCTTGTAAATGATGTTGCAGATCTAAATTATAGCCTCCTGAAAACTTGGGAAAGTTGTTTAAATCAAGCCTGGGTAGAAGGCTTTCCTTGCGATGCTTGTGGGATATTTGAATAGCCTCTTGTATNTTTATGTACATAGGAGACCCCTACATTAGATTGAGTACTCCAAACTTCATCTTCATCATCATATAATTCATTGGTTCTCCAATGAATTACCTTACTAGTTGTTGCATTATCATAGTCTTGTGAGAGAGACATTGTGATGAATTGTGTGTGACTTATTTGAAATTACTTTCTTTCTAAAAGGTATATCATCAAGGCTTCGTTATAACAATCTTGGATGATGTAACTAATCTAAATAACTAGCATCGTCCCTAGCAATGGCACCAATGATGAGTGGCAAGGTACCCCTACACTCAACCATATGAATATGAGCATTCACACATGATCCAGTCAAACTCTATAGATGGGCTAGTTGTTGTATCTAGATAGTTACACGTTGATTGCAGTTCATTGTCTTCCCACCTAGACTAGTATTTTCTTTATCATGTATGGTTTAGTCTAGAGTGAGGTGTATGATGTGGTCCTAAACTAATGCTACTCCTGGAGGCAATGGAAAATAACTTTAGTTTAAGCTAATAGGGAATGAGAAGTAAAATCTAAGCTAGCCTAAGTGCGATGAGCATCCATCCTTAATCATCCGTACACATCTTGAACCTCGTGTACTACTTTTGGGATTACCAAGCACATGTTACTTAAACACTCCTAGATACGCTACTAGGATACCAAGTAGTCATGTTTAAATGCTCATGATTAAGTCATACTCTGCATTTAATAATAGGGATAGTAAATGAAGGTAAAGAAATATTAATTAAGAAAACAATAAATAACAATAACAATTAAGTAATTAAAACTAAGTGAATGCTATAATGATGAAGTAATCTCAGTACTTATTGCTAGTCATGTATGTGTCCAAGTATGTCACACTCAAATAAAGGTTCCATACAATTACAATAATCACACTATGGGCATGCACTAGGGAAAGGATTGAGATGAACTAAAAAATGAACAAAAACACTCTACTACTACACTTACTTACTTACTTCCTGTGCACCCAAAGATGTATTTATAGGCTTATATAGGAATTATGATATCGTGAATCTGATATCATTATCTAGGTCGTGATATCGTGTATGCGATATTGCAAATCTAATATGAGGGCCTGACAAATCATGGTTCATCAAAATAGAAAAGCAAATCCATCAATGTACACCATTTGGTTATGGGTTATGGTGATATTTTCTAGACTTAAAAGTTGTTTGATTTTCTATTTATATTGATATTTTAATCATTTCTATGTATTTGAATTAGTCTATCAATTTGTTTTTATTAGAATTATTATAATTTTGAATGATGTTAATTCATGTGCAAATGTTTCTTATTGATTTGAAGATACCAATGATTGATGAAGCACTTGTTCACACAACAATTTTTATAGTAGATTTGAATTTTGTTAACTCTTTTCTTTTGTCTCATCTTTACTTGTTATTTTTTATAGGTTTATGGTTTGGATTTGTGAGAAAGGTTAGAGATTAGTATGTGATACTATTCCTTCTTCATACATATCAAAGAAAAGAAATAAGAATATTTTAATGCCATCAGAAGAATCCTCTACATTGCAAAACTCTAGAGGTCAAGAGGGTGAAAGTTCATTCCAACAGGAGGGACCACCAATCTCTCAGGTAGTTCCACAAGCTCTTACAAGTATAGGCACTAAAATCATATACATTTAATATTCCAATTACTATTACTACAAGTGGGAGTGAGTTGTTAGTCTTATTTCCTAATGTTACTCAACCTAATCAAGTTTCTATGATTGTTGGTATGCCTACTAAATTTGGATTTGGTACATTGGTTTTCAATTCTAAAGGTTACATAGGTTTTGCTACATCAACTCAATCAACGTTTTACTTATCTACACATATAGTTGGTCCATCTTCTTGTCCTTAATCTATTCCTTCACAAGTTCATGCTATGTATTATGCTAATACTCCTAATAATCCTTCTGATATTTTTCATCAATAGCATTTACAATCCAATCATTAGACCTTGTTAAATTCTTTCACACAAGTTTCCCAATAGACATGTCCACCATTGCCTAATCAACTAATTTCTTAGTTTCTTCCAACTTCAACCAAATACTTGAGACATCAAATATTTCTCTAGTAGTTTCTCAATCAAGACAACTTGTCGTACATTATAAATTATCCTAATGTGGCTTAGATTCATCAACTGGTAGTACAACCTACCATTCCTTTTACTTCACAACCTATTTCTATGTCAAGCTACACAACTATTCAACCATCAGTGCCATATTAAACTACATTTATGTAAGTACCCAAACAACCCTATTCCAATACCCAATCCTTAATGCATATTCCTCAAAATTTCCAATTAATATTCAATTTGTAGAATTCCCAAACACAATCTATGCCTCAACCATAAATTTCACATCAAGGATTGCACGAAATACCACACCCATCACCTCATCATTTAGTACCCCTAGGAAATCAAATTAATCACTTTTTATAATTTCAAAATTAAGTTCCTTGTCAAGGAATGTCTAATCAACTTTCATTAAAATATTTCATGGGGAGAAAATCAACAGCTACTCTCTCCTCCCCTCTCTCCCCCCCCCCCCCCCCCCCCCCCCCCCCTTTTGTTGTCTATTGGTTAAGATGTTGAGATTAAAAATTTATCAATATTTTCTCAATTCTATGATACAGATGATGAAGATCCATATCATCATATTTAATAATTTAAAACACTAATAGTAACATGTGGTAATAATGTTATAGAATGTACTAGAATTAGTGTTTTTCCCCTTACATTTAGAGATCTTGCATTATCATGGTATAGGTCATTAAAATAATATTTCATTAAGTCTTGAGAAGGTTTTAAGGATGAGTTTTTAAATCATTTTTTATATTTTATGAAAAATCCACCAATATAAAAAAACAACTTTCATGCTTCCAACAAAAAGAAAATGAAACTTATGAATAGGCCTAGGAGCATTTTAAAGACATCAATGTAAGGAACCATGATCATGGTTTTTCAAAATGTCAATTATTAGGATTTTTCTTGATAGTTTGACACTTGTTACATGGTAGAGTATTAATTTTTCTTGTGGTGTATGCTTCTAAGAATGACATCAAAAGCAGCGTTTGATGCATTAGGTTAAATAGTGGATCATAGCAAAAGTTGGCCTTTGAATAAAAAAACTATTATGCTAGAACACACCATGATGATAGGTTTGGTAAAATAAATTCACAAGGTTAATAATAAATTATCATCTTTATCTATGTCATCTAATACTAGTCTATAGGATCAATCATTCCAATGTCCACAATAGTCATTGTCAATTTGTAGGAATGAGGGAATTCACAACACTAAATAACCATAGGCTAGAGGTATAGATATTCCTTATGCTTGAGTAATTTATGAAGATATTAATCACATTGGTGTAGGGATGTTACACCTCAACAGAGCCTAATAGGATCTAATCCACAACCTCCAAGTAGATCTAGCTTAGAAAATAAGAACAACATAATTAAATAGATAAATTATTTCTTATATGAAGAAAATTCTCAAAATACATAGAAAATACATCAAATATAAGGAGTCAAGCTCAACTCCCAACTCTTCCAAGGACCTAACAAGCCATACTTGTTCTTTCTCAATATACAATTTCTCATAATGGAGCCTAAGCTCAAGACAAGACACTTATAAGAGATTCTTCTAACCTCTCTCAAATGCTCTCCCTTGCCTCTCACTCAACTTCATTGCAAAATCTCTATTTCCTCAAGAGCTTTCTATCTTGTTCTCTATTGGGATGTTTGTTCTTCAGCATTCACACTTTGGCCCTTAGCACTTCAGCACAAATAATGGTGAATTACATCAACATTTATATGTAACTAGAATGTAAAAACCCTAGAAATATTTCACCAACTCAACTTTAGGTTTTTTAGATAATTTCCAAGTATTTTCACCTTCACCTCAGCTATTTCTAGCTTGCTTTTACTATTTCCATCTTGCTTTGTTTGTTTTATAAATTGAAATAAGCACTTTTAGAAGTTTTCCCATGCATCTGGGTTGTCTTTATCTTTGTTGGGATATCTCTAGCAAAAACCTAGCTCTCAAGTGGAATGTCTACTATTTTTCTAGGACATCCCATCTAGTCTTCAAAGGTCCCAAATTTTGATGGGACATCTCAACTGGGATGTCCCACTTTTTGGTGAGATGTCTCACTTATAGGTTCCAAACACATAAATACTCATTTTGATGGCTCAAACCTCCAGATGCTTCCAAACAAGTTCCCATAGATCCTAGAATCTCCTAAACTCATCAAAATAAGCCCAAGACATGCCAAAACATCTAAGAATCATCCTCAACAAAATCAACATAGAAGGCACATAGCATGTAGGGTAGAGCATGGGGATTAGAAGAGGTATCCCTACACCATCACACTACTCATTATTGTTCCATTTTATCCTTTATTAAAGAACAAGCTAACATTATAGGTAATCAAGGTGTATAGGAAAGGAGTGTAACTTCATAAGGTAGGAGATGGAATCCCAATCAAATAAAAAATTACCAATCATATCCTCCATTTTGACCGAATTATCTAGATTATAACAATAATTTTAGCTGTTCTTGAAGATCTAATTAAAACCATGAGCTTCAATAGAAAATTTCACATAATTAGGCTTATTCAAGCCTTAAGGATACATTACCAACCAAATAGAAAAAAATCCTAAGTATTAAGGAAGATAAGTGATGAAGTATCCTCAATTAGTTGCATTGACAGGATCTTGTCAACATAGGGTTTTCCACATTGATGTGTACCTATCGATGTGGCACCCTAGTAGGTCTATAAATATGGCACCCCAATCATGTTAATAGAGGTTAGAATTTTAGTGCCCATAGCAGGAGTCAAAGAGTGTATATATCTTTATTCAAGCATTGTTGTACTTGAGCACTGCAATATGTGTGGTAATAAAGATGAGCTTTTTAATAAACCTTGTAGCACTTGGACTAGCTTAATGATTTATTTATGCATTTATTGTTTTCATGAATTAAGATAGAACGATTAAGAATTTTAGTAATTAATTAAGCTAAATAGACTAGCACACATAAGTATGACCACTTCGAGCATATGTATAACACTTGGTAATCCTAGTAGCACTTAACACTTGGTTGCCTAGTAGTGTTGTATGAGTTTAGGATGTGCATGGAAAGTGGGAGTGGATGCTTATGTTAGGATAGTTAGTTATTAATTAGCAATTAAATTAGTTGAGTTAGTTAATCAATTTATCCTCAATCTATTACCAACCTTAGGTAAACAAAATATAAAATAATAAAAATCATGTGCCTCAATTACACTTAACCATACAATTGACCTTCAAAAGTGTAGTTGGGAAGACAATGATTGTTCCATGATTAGATTCACCTTCTAAACTGAATCATGTATATGAGAACACTAAATCACATGTGAACACCTTAGTGATTCGTATGGTTGGGCATAGGGGTACCTCGCTGCTCATCATTGGCACTATTACTAATGATTTTTAGCCAGTACCATGCATTGTCAATCTAGGATTAGTGAAAATTACTCAACATTTTTGAAGCAAACCTGAGAAAGTTAAATCATAATAATTAATCAAAACTATACTACAAGCACACTAAGAAATTATTTCTAACAAAAATTTCTTCTTCTTCTCATAGGCAAGACAATTCTAGATCAACAGTACCACAAGAATGTAGAGTGATGTACACTCATCCTAATGAGTTTGTATCCAATTTCACTTATGTCCTCCATTAGGATGAACAAATGTAGTGGTGATACATGGAAAAGAACATTGTATTTCCACCTAACTAATCTATTCCTAAGATGCTACTCCAAACTCTTACAATGTTGGCCATCAAGGAGCTTCACAAAGAGTATGTTATGGAAGATCATCACTTCCGAGATAACCATCCCACTAAGACACAACACAAACAAGATCAACAAAAAGAAAAGCACTACAAAGCCATGAAGGAGAAATGGTTCACTAATCCCTTGTTCTTATTAGATCAAAAGGATAATGAGGAACTTCTTTCTAAGGGTTCTCAACATGCAAACTCTCCACCTCTTGACTTTGGTGAAGGGGAACCAAACCAAAATCCTAAATTAGTGATCAACAATTTAAGTTTCGATAATAGTGAGTTCCATGGTCATGGGCACTCTAAGAAAGGAAGTTGAAGTATGAACTTAGACAAGCATAATGATGATCACTCTAAGGATTGTGGTTGTGACAAATAGAGAGGAAGTAACAAACACCATGATGGTGGTAGTCCTCCTCCCTCTTTGCCTTCTTTATTTGGATTATCTTCCTCTGAATTTGAAAAGAATGATGGGACAACAATGAAAATTACAGAGACCATAATGAATGAAGGAATTGCATAGGACATCATAGGCATCATCAAGGTCATGACAATGAACCTCTGCTAGCCACTCGAAATGTGCTAAACATTATAGAGGCTGTTAGAATTCCTTCTAAGCATATGAAAGATAGCTAAATCAAGCAGCTAGACATGAACAATATCCTCATATTTGAGGGGAATATAACTCAAATCCTCAAATGCATCCATGAGCCTTTCATGATGCCTATGTGTTACAAAATATTAAAAATGATTGGCAAATGCTCTATTCCCAAGAACACTCATCAAGGAAGCAAAAAGCTAGTATCCATCTCTAGAACTAGAATTAATTCATTGATGGAATACAATGCTAGAAATATTTATTAACAAGTATAAGACATACTCCATAGTGTCAAACCTACAAAGGCAAATCCAAGGCTGGAAACAAGGAATACATGAACCCTTGGATTTTGTCATTAATATATATTATTCATTATTACACTGATGCCCTAGCCATGGTTACTCTCAGCTAGAAAAACTTCACCACATTATAGATGGGATTCACTTAGAAACATGGACGATCCTTGAGGTCTATGCCCAAGGAAGATTATCAAAATTAAGAGCCCATCAGATACAAAGGCTGATTGAGTAGGTAGTAAAAGAAGAAGAAGAGTTGAGAAAATGAGAAAGTACATAAGAATATAATAGGGATCCTTCCATTAGAAAGAAGAAGGTTTTCTTTTGTGATAGTGAGGAGGAGTCACCTTTTGATGAAGTGGTGCAACAAAAGACCTTGCTGATCCAAAAATCTATGTCTATTATTTCAGCCAAAGTAGATAAAATGTGGGATTCATTGGATGAGAAATTCCAAAATACTCTAAAACTTGTAGAAGAATCAAGAGAGCAAAGTAGTAATCGTGACCACAAGAGGCAAAAAGGAGCTGAGCGTGCCTACCAAAGGGACAAGGGCAAAGCTACTAGAGTATAAGAAGTTGTGGAGAATAAATCAAATGATGATGGTGGGTGTGACATCTACCACTATGAACATCCTAAGGGATGTTTCCATGTTGTATTATATTACACTTATAGGAATTTGGGGTGTCTACTCTGAATCCATGACTATCAAGGTAATCCTAGGTAGTTCCACTAGCAACAATCTTATTATCCAAGTGGAACTTCACCACAATCATATGAGTAGTATTAGTAGTGGTAGCAACCATAGTCATGGGGGATGTCACCACCATAGTAGTAGTACCCTTATAGGTAGCCAAATTCATATGGGTACTATGTTCAGCAATCCCTATCTCCATGTGAATCTTCTAGTCATGTTTCTCCTTTTTAGCATTACTAACACCCTTTTAAACATCACCAAACTCATTCTCCAACTCCTAGAAGGGATCCCATATTCCATTCATACCCTCCTCATGTGCCTACACATGTTCCTCCACCCTCAACATAGCTACCACTTGCTCCATCCATGCAGGGTAAACTTCTAGCTTAGCTACAACAATGTAATGCTATAAGGGTTGTTAATCTACAACCAATTAATCAACCAAGTGTTTTGGAATCCACATCTTGTAAATGTCCATTCCTCTGAATCAAAAGCCTTCCTAAACCCTCACAAACACATGTGATTAGTAATCCTGCTTCTTTCTCATCCTTTGCAAATCATCAAATCAAGATCCCTTCAAAACAAATTCCTTCTAACATTAACACTATTATGTTAACTTAGGATGTATCTGACTAGATCTAGGATGGAAACCTTTGTAGGAAGTTAGCCAATCCTAGAAGTCCCCTTATCTATTTATAGATTATTAAGAATGAACCATGGAATGCTCTTCTAGATTCAGGTATTGATGCTAATCTAATTTTCCATTAGATGTATACCTCCTAGAATTTGTAGCTGAAACACCATAAAATTTCAGGACCCTCATGCTTCAGCAGAGTCTTGGAATTTGGGCAAGGATTTCCACAAGTGTAGCATCATGATGGATGGATAGAACGGTAGGCACCAAGGATAGACTATACAGTCCAGCAAGTTTTCTATCCCTAGGACTAACAAGCCTGCTGGACTCTCCAGCCTGCCCAACCGGATAATTGACCTAGTTGGCAGTCTACCCAAGGACCATGCTAGGAGTTGTCGAAAGTGTTTAGGATGAGCAAAATAGTTTAGCATGTTTTCTAGCATAGAAATATGCTACACTACGTTGCATAGCGTAGCAAGCTTGGAAGGGATCAACCAAGCATCCAAGATGTAAGCTGATGACAAGTTGGCCTTCCAAAGCATTTTCCCATGTTGCAACCATCAAGAAAACTTGCTCCAGCAACACAAGATGCTACGCTATGCTACACTATGCAGTGTAGTAGAGCGTAATAGGGAAAAAGCGCACAAAGGCCTCCCTTTGCCAACTGACTCCAAAAGAAGACTGCACTTGGCAATGATTTAGCCTCTAAAACTAGTTTTCCCACTTAGCCCTCAGGCCTCGAGCAAGGTTTCTTGGTAGAAAATGGTAGATTAAACAAGGAAGCATGATACACTGGCTGCTATGTTGTGCTACAATATGTAGCGTAGCACAGCGTAGCAACAATGCAAAAGCGATAGAAATGTTCCAAAGGTAAATTCAGCAAGTTTGAAGGCTTTCCAGCATATGGGGGACAAAAGTTGTAGTTGTTTGCTTGACCAAGCCTCACACAAATGCTCTTGGCTCCTATGCGGGTTTTCTATTAAGACCATTGGCTACACTATGCTACGCTACGTAGTGTAGCACAGCGTAGTGAGTGGTTACTTACACTATGCCAATGTGCTGAACAACGTAGGTAGTGCAACATTGACATGGAAGCATCAAGACATCCTCGGTTAGCTCTATAACTTGTTGGTAATGATTATTCTCACCCTGATATCTCTTTGGCAGACAAAATTAGCAAGTTTTCCTCATTTTGCATACCCCTGGTCAATCCCTAAAAAAATTGTTCCTACGCTTGACCGTGCTTGCAAGAGTAGGGAAGACATAGTCCTGGAGCATAGGCTCCATTTTTCTTGCATTGTTGGCACACTGGATTTTGGCACATGCAATTTCAGCAGTATGGTCACAGTGTAACAAAGCTCACCTCCCGCATCTCACACCTACATAGTATAGCCATGTTTGCACCTTGTGGGGCCTAGGACACATGGCATCCAGACCATGTTTTTCTCTTGCTCCTAGCCCTATAAATACCCCGACAAACAATGCTCAGGGGGTTGACAAAAAAGTTAGCTGCTGGGTTGGCTGTTGGCTTTTAGCATTGATTAGCCTTTAAGTTGGCTTTTGGAGAGCATAGTTGATAATTTTTTAGCATTCTGATTATCTTTGAGTTTGTTGTTTGGCTCTACGGTCTAGAGATCTAAGAGCATACTACTCTGTATAAGATGTGCCTCTTCCATGTTGCATGTTCTGTTGTACATCTTTCAGCAAAGCAAAGGATCAAACCCGTAACCTTGGGGTGGTGCACTTTATCATCCAAGTTTGTTTTGCTATTTGTTTACTATCATCTTTGTTTTGTACTATTTTCACCGCTTTACATTTGTTGATCATCAATTTACTTCGTGTGTCTCACTTCCGAAACAAACGTTCATGAAAGGTTAAGATACACTGATTAAGTCCCTATCTAATCAACCAGACCATTTAGGGTACCCCACTTCTATTTCTCTCCAACACAACCCTCACACAGATTCAGGGTTAAACTGTTCGCTTGGCAACCTCTCGGTGTTCCAGCCACTGACATTTTTGGTTGCTACAGTTTTTGGTACTAGAAGAAGGGCCTTTCTGGTGCCTTTTCTATGTCTTTTGGGTAGTCCTACATGCTATCTGTACCTTGTCACCTACTATCATAGACATGACACCCTTATGGTTGTCTACGCATTGTGTGGTGCAGACTGGTCACAACAACAGTTCCTTTGGAACCTAGTAGGATGAAAACCCTCTGATCGCCTATTAATTGTTGTCTTTCTCATTTTTGATTTTCCTTTAATCATGAAAAATGATTCCTCCAACAACCGTAGCTCCCACCTCGAACATTGAGGTTCCTTTCACGGCTCAAAGCACCATAGGTGCCGAGCGACCACCTAGTCCAGTGCTAGCACCACGCCAATCTCTTAGGATTTGACATCTGTCACCTTAGTTCCTAGTGCAAGACACAAAGTGTTATGAATTCCTCTATGCAAAGATCTAGGAAAATATGCCCCTGGATTACTAAGAACTCAAGAACAAATGCAACTTTGAGTTCCTTCATCAGAATAGGAGGGAATTTATCCGTACCCCTGACGTTACCATCCACCTAACAAAAATGTATTAGTGGATCTTAGACCAGCTGATGCAAGTCAGTAAGTCTAGGGAGCAGGACACAACATCCCATTATGATGAAACATTCTAGGATGGACAAGAAGACCTAGACTCCCAATTTGAGGAAGGTGGCCAGACTTACCCTACGACTATCCTTCCTACCCCAGTCTTCCGGACAAACCCGCTTTTTGTGTCTGCCCCTTTTATGATTACCAGGACTCTACCACAACCTACACTTTCATTGGCCATGGGCAACCATCCTGTACCCTTAGCATATTAACACACCATCCCTTTAGTTTCATTCCCAGGTACTCTCCCTCCTCACTCTATCTTGTCATTGTACCAAACGGTAGTCATAGCTACGTTGTTGTACATGCACATTGCACCTACCTCACAGTTGCATGGAGTTCCCACTCCCATTCCATTATCCGCACCTGTCCTACCATCAGCAATATCCCCACCCCCAACCACATGGTGGGCCTCGACCACTTCTCTCCCTATTTTGCAACCCTCCCAGATGTCACACTATGTGTACCATCAAGCATACCAAGTTCCGCAAATGGTACAACCAAGTGCGGGACTACGGTCCATCCCATTAGTCACACAAGTGACTAACCCGACAGCATCGCTAGCAACTATCACTTCAATAGCACCACCCACTGGGTGGTGGACTGCACAAGCAACACCCTTCGCAGGAGCAGCCCCAACAGTACCCCTTATGAGCCAAGTTGTTTCCCTTACAACACCACCAATGATGGTCACCCCTATAGCCCCACAACCGTCTACATCATCCCCAGGTATGGATCAAGTGTTCCAACTTATCCAAACCCTCACTAAAGAGATTAAACATCTTAAAGCCATCAGTTTTAACATAGTGCAAGTCATGGATTTCTACCATGACAACCCCATCAACCCAGATGTTCCCATGCTCACATTACCCATTAGGATGCCATTCCCCCAATTCATAAAATACAATGGGGAGGGCGATCCCAATGCACATCTAGTTATGTTTAGATCTGAATCTTTGTTGTTGCAGCAATGGTCACACACTATTATCCATATCTTCACTATGTCTCTAACGGGCAAAGCTTTAGACTGGTCCCACGCACTCCCACACGTCTCCATCTCAACTTTGGAGGAGCTGCTGACTCAATTTGTGACCTACTTCAAGTATAACTTAAAGTCATAAGTCACATTGGATTAGTTGATGAGCATCAAGCAATACCCTCTGGAGTTAGTGTAAAAGTTTATACAGCGGTGGAGCGCTACCCTGAATGAGATTCGTGAACCTATCGCAGAGGCCCATCTATAGGCTATCTTCAAGGGGGCATTAAATGACTTTATTAAGTCAAAATTGTACTACCTAGCCCCATGTTCTCTTAGTCAAGCTTTCACTCAGATGAAGAGCATCCAAGACGCAGCCAAATCTAGTAAAGACTCAGCCTATGTTGCATACAAAAATTCATACGTCAAAAAGGACAAAGAGAAGGGCAAGGCCACGACAGCCACAGTGGCCGCTATGGAAAACGAGGCAAAACCTAGCAACAACAACAATAAAAAGGTGTCCACAACGTCGACTAACCCCATGCCTAGTTTAAATAATGCTACTCAACCCTCAACGTAAGCACTAGAGGCGTCAACCCAGCTTAAACCTAACTTCAAGTGTAAAGACTACTCCAAATACACCCCTCTACCTGTCAAGCCATCAAAACTTCTGAAGAAATTGTTGGGGGCTGGGTATATTCAACATAAGCAGATGTCAGAGGAGGTGACCAAATAGATCCAAAAGTACTACAAACTTCTTAGGAACCCCTCCTTAGCTACACCCAATGAGCTTCCAGTTCCTAAGAACTTTTAGTTGGAATGGTTCTATGACTACCATCAACTTTGTGGTCACAACATAGATTACTGTCTAGCATTAAAAGATGACATCCAATGGATGATTGATAAGGGGAAGTTGGTTTTGGATGAAAGCAACCCCATCCACCCCGAAAATCAATCCATGCACATCTACAAGGAGCCCCTCAATGCCAATAATGTGGGGTATGTCATCAACACAATTTGCGTCGACAGTAATCCTGAACCACCACAGCAGCTGTTTGTGGTTCATGTCCCTCCATGTAGCATAGTAACACCAAAAATGATGAAAAATATGCCACAACAACCATTCGTCCTCAAGGTTCCCCCTCAGGCATCCGCCCTTGCACCCTTCATGTTCAAAACCACGCCATCGCCCGCGCTAACACTCCAAGCACCATTTGTCATTAGGAGGCTGAAACCATCAACTACCCCTATCACATAGAGCCAATCTAAGATAGCCCCATAGCCTCACTATTCAAAAAAAGGGGAAGATCATCTTATGGACAAGACAGCCAAGGAACGTACCGCATCAGGTCCCCCCAAGCCTACCCCCTTGTCCTCCATGCCTATGCCCCCCTCATCATTGATAGTTGACACTGCTATGTGCACACAATCATCACCATCCTGCCCAAGAAGGTCTAGCCCCAAACTTGAAACTTCTCCTCCCCAAGAGATTTGTCTCCTAGGACAAATGGAGGAAGAGAAGGGTAGCAAATAACAACAGAGTGGACAGGACCTTCTAAATGCCTTTACTCAAGTCAAACAGGCCTTGAAATAAAAATATAAAACCTTAAGCCTATATGACCTAGTAATGACCTCCACTGCACACCGCGAGGCCTTGGTTCACATGTTAACATCGATACCAGTTGACGAAAACATGCTAGCGAAGGAGAAAGTAATCCATGCGGTTATGCTTCCTTCTACGCCTAAAGAACCATGGCCAGCTTAGTTGACGTTTCATGATGATTCCATTAAGGATGACCCTGAGAAGGGCTAGGTGACAACAACACCCCTACTCATCACAATTCGGGTCGGTCAACACAAGATCTGAAGAGTACATGTTAATAACAGGGCTGCTACAAATGTGATCCCATTCCCCATAGTGGACAAATTGGGTTTGGTCGATCAAATCAAACCCAAACCAACCTCATGTCTGAAGTCATTCAATGGAGCACAGGTAGTGGTAAAGGGGACTATCCACATCAACTTTGTGGTAGGGGACCAGTTCCCCACAAATGAGACATTCATCGTGGTAGAAGAGATGCCTGGGTTTAACCTGATCTTTGGGAGGTTGTGGTTAGCCCAACTCAGGGTTGTCTCTTCACCCATACATCAAGAGATCCACCTACCTTATGTAGGTAGGGAGGTGGTAATCTATGATGACAAAGTGACCCCCCCAAGCAATAAACAATGTCGACATGGAGCAGGGTTCAGAAGTAATAACCTCTAAAAATGAAAAACCTATCCCCACCGAGGCTACTTGTTTAGCTAATGAGCTGGCCCAAAATGCCAGCTCAAAAAGTGAAACTATGTGGGTTGATTTGCCTTTTCAAGTGGTAGATGAAGATATAGAAGAATACCACAACAAAGCCCCTCGGCCTTATGCATCACTGAGCCCATGATGGGTTAGGAATCAGCTACGAGAATGATCATTACTTGCGTGAGTGTAACTACTGCACTGCTTCCAACATGATCACCACTTACATCAACCATACGTTAATTCTTCACACTATTTGATTCATATTCGTTTATTTATGCTAACATTTTCCTTATTGTTTAAATTGTTCACATTACGCCAACTATTTACATCACGAAACAGCCCGCTAAGGCCTAAAACTGGCAAAATTTTTCTTTACTATCAACCAACGTCCCAAAATGGCCTAAAAGTACCAACGGCCTGAAATGGCCTAAAACTAGCGATGGCCCGAAATGGCCTTAAACTATTGTTACGGCCTGAAATGGCCTACAACTAAAATGAGATGCTCCTAAGGAGCTTAATTAATTAATAATAATAATAAGAGACAGGATAAACTAAAAAAAATACAACACACTAACCAAAATGAAATAAATATTTTTATATTCCATACTTCATTCAAAATATTAATCAATAAGGTTTACAATATTTTTTTGAGAATAAAAAAAACAAGAATAAAACTCTTAGCTGCTACGCTATGAGTCTTTGCCTACACCACCATCCCCTACTTCAGTGGGTCCTATGTTGTTTTTTGGATTCTACATAACAAAGAAAATAAAATAATCAGTTAGAGTTATGACAAATTTTTATAAAATAAATGATCACACCATAAATAAAAAAAAAGGTGACCGACCTGAGATGACCTTGCATCTATTTTGGGAGGTATCTGATCCATGTTGGCTGCGAGGCATTACAAGATCTCTTCCTCAGCAATGTCGGCCCAATTCCTATCTCCATTTGCAAGTCCATTTGCAAGTCCTTCCAATTTTGGTTCTTTTGGGCTAGAAGGTCCATTTGCATCCACTATTCAATTATTTCATGCATGGCTTCATTTTTGCGTCGCACAGTCATCCAATATCTTGCATAGTCGATGACAGTTATGTGCCAACTGCCATTGTTAGTATCATGGGCCAACAGGAATTCATTCTTGCATTGGAGATCCCCCACCTCAGCAGTTAGATTAGCCTTCTCCTTCTTGAACCTTTGCACCCATTTCCAAAGATCTTCATTTACACGCCTGCATTCCCATAGGGAGTGTGTCGAGTATAACGCACATTTGCTTTCTTTGTTATATATGTGACTAGGTAATTCAGTTACCTCCCATGGGAATTCAGGCATAGCATCAACCTCTACTACTTGCTTAGGGTCCCACTTGAGGTGAGAGACTGTCAATCGCACACAGAAAAGCATTAGTCATAGCAACTTTAACAATATAGGAAGCCTAGCATAGCAACTTTAACTTACCCACTTCTGGATCAATCTACTTTAGATGGTCAATCATGTCATCGATCACCCCCTCCATAAAAGTGAATTTATCAAGGGTCTCAGTCCATGGTCACAGGAGAATCGAAGAATGGCCAAAAGTATCAACAGTGGTGTTTGCTACATGGTAAAACGTGTTAGCCACAATGGAGAGAACCATGATAAAGCTGATGAACAACGTAAATGACAGTGTAAAGATCCTACCCAGAAAACCATTAGGGGTGATAGTAAGGGGTTGCCCATCAATACACTATCAAACAAATGATCAAACTCACCAACATCAAAATGGAGCCCCTCTTCTTCCAGCTAACCTGAAAGTGTAGCAGTGTCCTCAATACTCATATGCCCCTCTGGTACTGAACTACACTTGATGAAAAGGTTATTGGAAGGGGCCTCTTCCTGATTGGTAGGGGCCTCTTCCTCATCAGCAGGGGCCCTTTCTTTATTGGTAGGGGCCTCTTCCTCATCGATTGGGGCCCTTTCTTCATTGGTGGAGGCCTCCTCTTCATCAGCAGGGGCCTCTTCCTCACCAGCCGAGGCCCTTTCTTCTGCAATAGGGGCCCCTTCTTCATCGGTCGGGACCCTTTCCTCTACTACTAGAACCTCTTCATCTTCACCAGTTGTCCCTGTTCTAGGGGCCATCACCTCTTCCTCCCCTTCTTCTTCTTCTTCTTCTGCTAATAAAGCATAATCACAGTAGGGAAAATACACCAACTTGAAAAAAATACTATGCTTTGCAACACTACCTAGCATAGCATAGCATATCGAGTGTTAGTCAAATAACAAAATACACTTACCAATCAGAGGTTGCACTCTACAAAGTTTGAGTCGCAACTTCTTTCCTCCCTCTTCGTTCGTACGGGGAGTCTCTTCGGCCGGGTGGGACCTCTTACGTTGCAAGCTAGTTGCCACTGTTTCTACAATGAGGAATTCTCCCCTTGTCACGTTACCCATGTTAATGGGGGGTGCCTCTCCCATGTTGTCCTTGGCATGAAAGGCATGTGCCACCTGATCCCTGGTCGTCATCGAAAATGATTCCCCAATGGCTTCTAGGGGATCTTGGGATTGTGTGGTACAGAAGACTTGGCAGATCCATGGTTTGGAAATCTAACTGCGGTCTTGTAGCACCCAGACACCATTCTCATGGACTACCAAGAAAACTGCAAAATGTCGAAGGTAGACCATAAATAAGGCATGGTGCACATTGAAATTGGACTTAAGCTTCCCACGGAGCTTGACCAATTTAGCTTGCAAGCCTTTGCAAAGGTATTTGGCCCAACTATAGCAAGTCCCCTCTTCCATGACAACCCTCATTATCCAAGCCTACTCAATTCCAAGGATTTTTCCTTGGGAGAGTAGCTTAGGGAAGGCATGGGTATGGAAGAGAGGGTAAATCATTTTGGCCACCCCTAGCCTGACCTTCTCGATGTAAATCCCCTTTCGGTCCTTTTCTGCCCCTAGCCACTCCTCAATGTCCCCTTGATGGTTTTCATCTTTCTTATATTTTTTTCCTATGGGAAGACCATCAAAAGGGACATTGAAAAGATCTACAAACAGTTGGTCATTGATTTCAAACACCACCAGTACACCGTGAACACGTGTACAGAAGTAGTTAGCCTTCTCAGAAAAGGAGTCAACTAGGGAAAGCATTTCGGTAGGAGGGACACTTGGGTTGATGACTAAAAATAAGTCCATGAGCCCAACCTCCTGAAGGTTGTGGACAAGCATGGTTGGGGCCCCATTTCAGAGCCAACGCTAGGTCTCCTCCACCTCCCCGTACTTAAAAAAGAGGTTAGTTTTGTTACATCCAAAGGTAATCATAGTGACCTCTTGGGATTTCCTTGCCCCTGTAACAGTTAACAAAATAAATTAAAAAAAAAGAGAGTTGGCTAAAAAAATGATCATCACTCGAACATATAACAGAAAATCCATAGCTTAGCGTACCAATTTTAAATGGCGTGGGAAATGGTGGGAGATCCACTAGCACGTCTTCAATGGTGAGTAGCTTGAGGGATGCCCACTCCCTATCCAACCAACCAACTTCCTTACACTTTTTGTAAAATTGGGAATACGAAGTTGGGTAGGTTTTAAACTCACCCCCAAATTGGCCTATTACGCCAACGTGCACATTCCCAGTAGAGAAAATCTCCTACAAGGCCATCTGTGCCAACGCCAAGGTATCTGTATCACCGTGAAGACCATTCCTATCAACGTAAAACCTAGAAATACAATATATATATATATATATATATACTATTAACACTGTTGTGTAGTGTAACATGGGTTATACAACACAATAAGATACCTTCAAAGAACTCACTCGCAGGCATAGTAAACAGTCCCAGGTAGGTTCTGAAAATAGGTGCCCATGTGATAGGCAACAAATAATGTGTTGTATAAATGATTACATTTATACTTGGGCATGTCCCAGATCCAACTTAAGAATCTCAAGCCTTTTGGGTGCTGGTTGGAGTCTTTTGCCCGCTCACCCCCGATTGATCCATCAGTCAAAAATTTCAAAATGCCCCAATTTTCCCTGGGCAACATTGTTTCTGTGATTGCAGCTGTTGTCTCTGCTGATAAGTGTGACCAAACGATAATACTAAAATAGCAGAGGAGGAACTGTAAGAAGTTCGATGCACCCTCCCATAACCAGACCACTTGCCGTCCCACATGTGCATGAGGAGGAGGAATATTGGCCATCAGTTTGCTGAGGTAGCACAGGACTCCTACAATCTCAAGGACAATCAGAATGGGCTTCAACATGACCCTGCACAACAAGGCATCAAACGTTAGCACTGTGTTTGGGTGAAGTTTACACGTAGCATAGCGTAATCATCTATTCGCATATAGCATAGCATAACCTTTCTTTGCATGTAGTGTAGCATGTTCTCCTGGTCGAAAATTTACACGTTGCATAGCACATAGTCGAGCATTATAGGTGATATTACAAGGTGGCACTTATAGCATAGCGTAGCCATTAGGCGTCATACGTTTGATAAGATGATAAATATACCCCTGTAGTAGACATAGCAATGTAGTAAGCATAACAAAAAAAAGGAAAATTGCAACCTTACCCAGCATAGATGAAAAAAAATTTAGTGTCCCTGCTATCTTAACCCTATCTTGCTGAATGAAATAATTCACACTATGCTATGATTAAGCACACATCACCCTAGCAAATTTCACAAATAACTAATCCCTTCCTAAAGACAGTACGTTGCGCCAAGCGTGTACTACGACACTCAAAATCATCCAAACCCTTGCGGTAGGACAGTCACCATTCTCAACAATGGCTGTTAGAGCGATGTCACATGTAACCATAGCATAGCATCTGTATGGCTACCATAGTCAACTAGCAGTAATAACGGCATGGTAGCCAAAACAACAACCAAAATAGTGGCAATGGATGCAAATTTCATCATAATAGCGATAACAACATTTAGAAAACAAGGGCAGCGTAGCGACTTATTGAGCAGATGGAGCCTCCTCTCACACTTTAACACGCACCTGGGATAGGTGCCCCAGAGTGTCCTTCACCTCATCTACTTTGGCAAGTCCTCAGTGCTTGCATTTTCCTTTGGGTGTCATTGTCTTGCTTGCAAATTTCCTGTCAACTGTTATGCTACACCAATTCACTCTCTCTCTATGCAATCGCACTATGCTTTGGGTATGGGTTCTAAGCTCTGACAATGAAAATAACAAGTTTACCAAGGGGGAAACCCCTATTTATAGCCAACATAGTAAACTACTTGCCATTTTCATGACTCGATTAATTTGGAACACCTCTTGTAGCATACCACTATTATGTCATAATAACGCCTTAGCGTAGCGATTATCTACAACATAACAAGTGGGCCCACCAAAAATTTTGTTCCATCTTAAGTTAGCCATCTATCTTCACAAAGTCTACCCATTAACAGTTCGCTAAGACCTTAAACTGGCAATCTTGGTTTACATGGGATGTTAACCTACAATGTAACCTAATGACAGTCCACAAAGACCTTAAACTAGCAAATCTTAGCTTTTAAAATTTACCTATTAATGATCTACAAAGACCTTAAACTAGCAGTTCTAGCATATGTTTTAACCCAGTCAATAATCTGCCATGTCCTATATGGCATCTCACCACTCATTCCGTATCATAAGCCAAATTATATAATATGTGACGGTCTACAACGACCTGAAACTAGCAATATTAGCATTCGTTTCAGGTCCCAATACGATCCACCAAGACCTTAAACTAGTAGCTTTGACTTGCAAATTTTACACAGTGATTGATGATTATTTTATGTTGTATTGTTACTTTACAAAAATTCATCACATGCTACAAACAGGTATCACTTGACTTGGCTATTTCTTATTATGACAGGTTTGACAAAAATGGCTATGCATGATGATCTACATTCTCTTTTCATCTTCACAGGTCCTCATGGCAAGCTTACGAGACACCTAAACCCAAAATCAATAGACTGGGAATCATCTATTGACAACACTGTAGCATCCTTGGAAACATCCCTAGATTGGCCCAAACATTTGGTCTAAGCTTTAGACTTAGAGGCTAGGGATGTGACCGAGGACCCTCTCATCGAAGCACCTATAACGACATCCAGGGGGAAATAAAGACATTAAAACTTGGCTCCCTCCTAGATCCACAAATACAAAAAGATGTATCTAAGGTTCTCCAAAACAACATTAAAGTGTTTGCGTGGTCCTATAATGACATGTCGGGCTTAGACCCATGGCTAATACAACATAACATTGTCTTAGACTTGTGTATCAAAGAAGTTAAAAAAAAGGCTTGAAAAATTAAACTAGAAATCACACTAGCCATATGTAATGAAATTACTAAGCTATATCAAGCAGGCTTCATCCACGCGGTCGATTACTCAAAGTGGGTATCGAACATCGTTGTAGTTTCCATGAAAATGGGAGTTATACAAATTTGTATAGACTTCCGAGATCTGAACAAATCAATGATTAAAGATGACTTCCCATTACTAAGTATTGATCAACTTATTGATACTACAACTAGTCATGCTTTACTATCCTTTATGGATGGGTTCTCAGGTTACAATCAAATCTGCATCAATCCATAGCATTAGTTAACAACTACTTTCATGACCCGTTGGGGAACCTTTTATTACACTATGATGCCCTTTGGTCTCAAAAAAGCTGGAGCAACCTATCAATGAGCCATAACGTACATATTCAATGACTACCTCTTAGAGAGACTAAACAATCATGTGGATGACATAGCAGTCAAGTCGAAGGGAGCTATTGATCATCCCACCGATCTAGATGTAGCCCTCAAGCATTTTCATAGGCATGACTTTCGTCTCAATCCAAAGAAATGTGTTTTTGAAGTTAAAATTGGATGCATGCTAGGGTTTGTAGTATCGGAAGCTAGAATACAAGTGGGCCTTGAAAAAGTTAAGGCAATCATTAACCTTGTGCCCCCCACCAACCTTAAATAATTATGCAGGTTACAAAGTAGAATACAGTTTATCAAAAGGTTTGTAGCAAAGTTGACCAACAAGTTACACCCCATGCAACACTTGTTAAAGAAGGGGGTTAACTTTGAGTGGACGACACAGTGTCAACAAGCCTTTGATGACATAAAGAAAGAGATTTGGCACCTCCCAACTATTTACCCACCATAGAGGGATAAGCCTTTCTACATCTACCTTGCCACTTTGGACATGTCTATCATAGCATTGTTATGCCAGAAGAGAAATGATGGCTCCGAAATCCCAGTTTATTACTTGAGCCATGCACTAATAGGTTATGAGGCAAAATACAATGAAGTAGAAAGGAATTTTCTTGCCCTAGTATTTCCACTAAAAAAGTGGAGACATTACCTATTTCATAGCAAGGTTAACATTATATGCAAGAGCAACGTACTTCGGGCTATCACAAAAAACTTATATGAGAATAGCAAGATAGCTTGATGGAAAGCTATAACGGTGGAATTCGATTTACACTATGTAGCCCAATCTTCAATGAAAGGACAAGTGATAGCTATGCAGCTCACAACCTGACTCGTTGATAATCAAGCAACCATAGAGCTAGAATTCCCTGATGAACATGTTAACAGCATCAACCTTGTACCAATACACTTCGAAGCTACTATGCATTTTGACTGCACATCAACCACATTAGGTGGTAGTGCCGCTGACGTCATTACATTCCCCTTAGGGGACATTCGACCTTTTGCTTACCATTTTATGTTCCTTTGTACAAACAACATAAGTGAGTAGGAAGGACTTCTTAGGGGTCTTTTAGCAGCCCAAGAATTAAAGATCCAACATTTGGCAGTCCAAGGTGATTCCGAACTCATTTTCAACCATATTACTGAAATCTATGCCTATAAAGCATCACACTTACAGCCTTATTGTGACTTGGCCAAAAGTTTGCTGAAATAGTTTACAACGATAGACATACAGCATGTGTCATGCAATGAGGACACTAGAGCAGATTCCTTAGCCACGCTAGCGTTCAATGTGCTGCCACACCTATTCGCAACTTTACGTACTTCAATAACGGAATGCATAGAACCTATCACTCAAGCGATACACATCACCTTTGTAAGTGCTACCAATGCTCAAGAGTGGTACGCTAATGTTAAAGCCTACCTTCAACATGGTGAACCCCCACACAGCTTGACATCTGCTCAAAAGGATGCAATCCAAAAGAGAGCCCGGTAGTATGTCCTTGTAGGAGATAATACCTTATGCAAACTCTCCTTTGATGGAATATTGCTAACTTGCATTAGCGGGGAAGAAGCACAGAAAATCGTTAACAAAGTCCATGAAGGACTATGTGGAGGACACATAGCTCCCAAGGCTATGGCAAAAAAAATCAGATGCCTAGGATATTACTGGCCTTGCATGGAATAGGATTACCTTGCCAAAGATAGGATGTGTGATACATGCCAACGTCATGCAAATTTCATACATGTTTCACCTACTGAGTTGCATCCTACACAAATTACATGGTCATTCCAATGATGGGGGCTAGATATCATAGGACCCATCACACCTAAGTCTTCCGTGGGACATAGCTTCATCATCACCGCCACCGAATACTTCACAAAGTGGAAAGAGGTTGTTTCCCTTAGGAAAACTACATGTTAATAGGTTTTCCACTTTATCTTGGACAACATAGTAACAAGGTTTCTTCTTCCCATGACTATTGTGACAGACAACGGGCCACAGTTTAGTAGCATGGAAACCAAAACCTTTTGTAGCAACCTTAGCATCAAGCAATCCTTTTCGTCGCCATACTACCCATAGGAAAATGGACAAGCGAAGGCAACAAACAAGGCCATCATCAACTTGCTCAAAAATATTCTTAGCAATGGCAAGAGGTGATGGCACGAGAAAATCCTCTACATGTTGTGGGCTTACCGTATGATGTGCAGAATGGCCATAGGTAAGATTCCATATAGCTTAGTCTACGGATCTGAAGCAGTTTTACTTCTTGAATTGCAAATACTGTCACTACTGATGATCCTTTCAAGCATCATGAATGAGGCCCAAAATAATGATTCAAGGATCATTGACCTCAACTCCATAGAGGAGGAGCGTGCTCAAACCCTTAGTCATATCGAACGATACTAAGACAAGCAGCGGCAAAAGCATCATTCCAATCTACATCGACAGCCAATAAAAAAAGGGGACCTAGTTCTCAAAGCTATTCGTGCGCATGTCAACAAGTTCTTAGCAAATTGGGAAGGTCCATTCATATTCACAAAAGCCTATGATAATGGAGCCTTCAAACTAGCAGACCTGGATGGTAAAGATTTTGCAAATCCTGTGAACCACTTGTACCTCAAGCCATACTACGTCTGATGCAATAGCAAGGTAAGCACAAATAGTCTACCATGACTATAAACTAGCATAGATAGTCCACCATGACTATAAACTAGCATAGACCATCCGCTATGATGTAAAACTGGCACAGACGATCTGCTATGACCTTAAACTAGCTTATCCATCATCCGCTATGATGATAAACTAGCATAGTGGTCTGTTAGGACCTTAAATTAGCATAGCAGTATGCTAGGACCTTAAACTAGCACATCGCAGTCTATAGGGACCTTAAACCAGTACATCTAATGGTCTACTAAGACCTTAAACTAGGTGTGTGGCACAACGTCCTTAGCCTACATCCACGATTGCACAAGCAAGCGAGCATGCATAGTGCTAACATGGGGTGGGACGTCACAATTCCAAAATGTAGTTCACTATGATAAGAAAACACCCTCTAGAACATATGCAACACCACTACCCCTAACATCTTGCTAATCCTCCAGAGATATTGTCTGACATCTTGCTGACCTTCAAGAGCTATCGCTATCATAGCCCATTTCCCTAGCAGTAGCTTCCATTGTTAGCCCTTGCTACTAGAGCCCCAACACTATTTTGGCCCAACCACAAAGTTGCTACCCTCTAGCCCCCGCCATCACCTGAGCTCAAAGGACATTCAGCTACTAGGTTTTTCAGCTTACAACTGAATTGCATGATGTTTGCCCTTGGCAGGGACTCCTGAGTACTCACATCACCATAACTCCTAGCCTCCTTGATGCTTTGTGGGAACCCCTTAGGTCTGCCACTGCCAGAACTGCTGCTGGCCTTCCTAGTTTAGATGTTGCATGCTTCAACAAAAATGCACTCTGCTCCAGTAGTGTTTGAAGCAAGTGGAATTATGACCTCACCTCATTTCATGGTTACATCTTTCTGGTCTTCTTTTTGTTGTGTTTTCAAGATACAATCCAAGATGGTGTTGGTCATAGATGTGTTTTGCCAGGAGGACAGGACACTACATCGTTTCGAGGTGATTGTTCTAACTAGCTTGGCTACTTGGGAGTGCACATCTCACCCTTCCTCTTAACCGTCTTCACCTCATTTCTCACACCCATAGTTTCCCATTTCATATATCTTTTACAAGCTTTCCCAATGCATATAAAGCCCTTTCACATGCTCAACCACAAAGTCCATGATGCACGTAACGCAGCTCGCCACATGGGAAGCACCTATAGGTAGGTCAAAGCCCCACATAGATGTAACACAACTCATCTCAGGGAGGAAACACCTGTCCTGCAACAATAAGGTTGTTTGTAAGTGAATTTGTTTAAACATCATCAGAAAAGCACAAAATCATAAAAGAGAAAAAGAGCTAAAAAAATAGAAGCATGCCCAAAAAAATGGCACATCAGTTGTTTCACAACGACCATCTCTAAGCATTCCGATGAGAGGTTAGAAGCCACCAAAAGAAAGATGCCCATGCATGCCGACTCCCTGACAAGCACTCTGACAAGGAACTGCACTATGTTACATCTTTCCCTTTTCTAAACCTATCCCCTCAAATCTATCTTTTCCCTCTTTCCCTACACAACTACCCTGATACTCCCAAGCACAAAAAAGCAACATCTAAGTGACCACTGAAGAGTGATTTTGGCATCTTGTCCTTCATGGTGTTTCATATTCCTTATCGACGTCTCTCGGGCAAATCCTCCAGACATCGAAAAAGAGGGGCCAGTGAAACACCATAAAATTTAGGACCCTCATGCTTCAGCAGAGTCCTAGAATTTGGGCAAGGATTTCCACAAGTTCAGGGTCATGATGGGCCAATAGAATGGTAGGCACCAAGGATAGACTGTACAATTTGGCAAGTTTTCTACCCCTTGGACTGACAAGCCTACTAGACTCTCTAGCCTTCCCAACCAGATAATTGACCCAGTTGGCAGTCTATCCAAGGACCATGCTAGGAGTTGTCAAAAGTATTCAGGATGAGCAAAATAGTTTGTCAATTTTTCTAGCATAGAAATCTACTACACTATGCTACGTAGCATAACAAGCTTGGAAGGGATCAACCAAGCATCCAAGATGTAAGCTGATGACAAGTTGACCTTCCAAAGCATTTTCCCATGTTGCAAATGTCAATAAAACTTTCTCCACCAACACAAGGTGCTATGCTATGCTATGCTATGCAGCGTAGTAGAGCGTAACAAGGACAAAGTGCATAAAGGCCTCCCTTTGCCAACTGACTCCAAAAGAAGACTGCACTTGGCAATGATTCGACCTCCAAAACTGGTTGTCCCACTTAGCCCTTAGGCCTCGAGCAAGGTTTCTTGGTAGAAAATGGTAGATTGAACAAGAAAGCATGATACACTGGCTGCTACGCTGTGCTACGATACGTAGCGTAGCACTGCGTAGCAATGATGCAAAAGCGACAGAAATGTTCCAAAGGTGAATTTATCAAGTTCAAAGGCTTTCTAGCATATGGAGGACAAAGGTTGCAGTTGTTTTCCTGACCAAGCCTCACACAAATGCTCTTAGCTCCTATGCAGGTTTTCTGTTAAGACCAGTGGGTACGTTATGCTATGCTACATAGCGTAGCATAGTGTAGCGAGTAATTACTTACACTACGACAATGTGCTGAACAATGTCAGTAGTGCAACATTGACATGGAAGCATCAAGACATCCTTGATTAGCTCTATAAATTATTGGCAATGATTATTCTCGCCCTGATATCTCTTTGGCAGACAAAATCAGCAAGTTTGCCTCATTGTGCATACCCCTGGTCAATCCCCAAAAAAATTGTTCCTATCCTTGACCCTGCTTGCAAGAGTAGGGAAGATGTAGTCCTAGAGCATAGGCTCCATTTTGCTTGCATTGTTGGCACACTGTATTTTGGCACATGCAATTTCAATAGTATGGTCACAGCGTAACAAAGCTCACTTCCAGCATCTCACACCTACATAGTATAGCCATCTTTGCACCTTGTGAGGCCTAGGACACGTGGCATCCAGACCATGTTTTTCTCCTGCTCCTAGCCCTATAAATACCCCAAAAAAATGCTAAAGGGGTTGGCAAAAAAGTTGGCTGTTGGGTTGGCTGTTGGCTTTTAGCATTGATTGGCTTTTAAGTTGGCTTTTGGAGAGCATAGTTGGTAATTTTTTAGCATTCTGGTTGGCTTTGAGTTTTCTATTTGGCTCTATAGTCCAGAGTTTTGAGAGCATATTGCTCTGTATAAGCTGTGCCTCTTCCGTGTTGCATGTTCTATTATACACCTTTTAGCAAAGCAAAGGATCAAACCCACGACCTTAGGGCGGTGCAATTTCTCACCCAAGTTTGTTTTACTATTTTTTTACTATCATCATTGTTTTGCACTATTTTCACTACTTTATGTTTGTTGATTGTCAATTACTTCACGTGTATCACTTTTGAAACAAACGTTCATGAAAGGTTAAGATACATCGATTAAGTCCCTATCTGATCAACCAAATCGTTCAGGGCACCCCACTTTCATTTCTCTCTAGCACGGCCCTTGCACGGATTCGAGATTAAACTATTTTCCCAACAACCTCTCAGTGTTCCAGCCACTGATGTTTTTGATCGCTATAGTAGCCTCTTAAGAAGAGCAATATCATATTAAAATTAGAAGACTATGTGCCGATCGAAATCGTCGGTGCAAGGCTGGAACGTTACGGGCACTGAAAGATCCACGGACAAGCACAGTCGACCCTGCGTCCTCTTGAGGGCAAGCTGGAGTGGACGAAGGCAGAGTGCCTTGAATGGTCCACACGCGGATCAAACAAGGACTTCCCCGAGCGCCACCGAAGTGTTATACACTGGGTTATGTGTAAACGGAGCGTGAACGGTGAAATAGGCGCAGACAAAGCGTAAGCGTAGAGGGACGTAAACAACGTCAGGCGTAAATAGCGTAAACAAAGATAGGCCCAGCGTAAGCATGTACAGGCGTGAACAGCGTAAACAAGTGTAAAGGGCGTAAGCAGATGAAAACGGCGTAAATAGTGAGCGTACACGGACGCAGACGGAGCGTAAACGTAAGCAGGCGTAAACGAAGTGTGGGCCAAATTGACGTAAAACTGTAAAAGAACTTAAACAATGAATTACAGAGTCAAAATGTTGTGCACCGGTCTAACGCAGTCGTGTAGGGACACAAGGCAGACGTAAAGCCCCAGTGGATGCAGGGATGCAGCTAGTTGGCACAGTAGGTGGAGTGCGGATTGTGCTCGGTGTGCAGAACTTCCAGCGTAAGCGTAAGCGTAAGAGGGTTTATGGGCTCTTGTTTGTAGCGTAATTGCTCTGGGTCTGATCTGGTAAATTTTGCGGACCGTAAAAATGCGGAAAACTGGGCTATTTATAGGGGTAGGGTTACCGGGAAAATCAGACTGGAAGACACGTGGCGTATAGACCAGGCATTTACAATTTAGAAACTTGGTATACGCTAGGTGTATACGCTATAACAAACCAGCGTATACGCTGGGCGTATACGCCGGGCGTATACGCTGGGCATGGACTTGGATGGATGCTGGCGTATACGCTGGGGCGTATACGCTGATGGATGCTGGACGTCGACTTACTTCAATTCTTGCTCCTGTTGCACCTGTTGAACGTGCGCGTGAGGCGTGTATGCTGTGTCGGGCGTAGACGCAGGACGTAAACGCTGGGCGTAGACGCTGGGCGTAGACGCTGAGCGTAGACGCTGGCATAGCACTTAGTAAAAACCTGGTGTTTGATTCTCAAAATTGCCTTGTGTGACTTCGAATGTAGCCAAAGTCGTCTGTGGGTCATGGGGATCCACTTCTTATTAGACAGATGCTAAACTCAAAGATTTTTGTGGTGTTTCATTGGCCCCTCTTTGTTGACGCTTGGAGGAATCGACCCGAGAAGCGTCGATAAAGAAGCGCAAAACACCACAAGCAACTTGATAAAAGCTTTGTCCTTTGCCACTTGACCAGACATCATCATACCATTTCAGTGGTGAATGGGATTGAAAGGGCAAGATTGGTAACTGGTAGGATGGAAGGGATCGTGCTGGGGAAGTGGGATGTTCAGGGGTGCGGCATGTCGGTCCTCATCGATAGCCATCTTTTGGCAGACTCGGAATTCAAGCATGTGATGTGCGTCCTTTGGCGGAACAGTGCCCTTGGTGATTTTTCAAGAGAACCAGTTGTCATTACCAAAGCCACGGGGTGATGTTTCGCATTATTTGGAGGAACAGCTCCCTTCTTTGGGAAAACTGTAAGCGACGTGCCAAATCCATGCAACAGGATGTTTCTTGATTGCTTTTGACATGAGTACCTATTTTAGGGCCGATGCCTTCCCGCCTGGGGCTTGTATGGGATATGCCAGGGGTCCCATTTTTTTTTTGAAGTGGTTGTTCTAGTACTCATGCAAATATTGTGTTTTGTGCGTTGCGACTGCTGTAACGTTTCGCAGTGTGCAATAGATTGGTGAACGGATGGGGAATTTTCGGGGAATGGGAATGTACGGGTTAATGGTTTGATTCAGTCTTGCCAGGTGGATTAATGGACATTGCTTCATCTTGCTGCCTATGACGAAACGCACTCTCGTACGAGCACCTCTGAGCGTCATCCTACAAACATAACTCCAAAGAGACAAGAAAACCATGAGTGAATAAATGAGCTTAGATTTAAACAGTTGCAAGTGAACAAAAATATTGGGGTCGATTCTGAGCACTAAGTGCGAATGTCAACGATGTTGATGAAAGTGTGTGTCGATGAGGGATGCAATGATTCTGATGAATGAATATGGCTGTGGAGTGAAGGGTCGGAGATGAACGTGCCGGTTTACAGTCTTGACGGACTTTCGTGGGTTAGTTTTATGTCGTAACCCGTTGGACATTGCCTGTTTAACGTCTTGGCAGACGGTATGTTGCTAGTTTTGAGTCTTAGCGGACCATACAGAAACAAGCTAGTTTATAGTCTTAGCGGACTCTGATGATTCTGACGGTGCCATTTTACTGTCATGCTAGAGGGGTGCTAGTTTATCATCATTGTGGACATTGTGGGATATCCATTTATTGTCATATACCAGGACAATGGTGGTGTCAGTTTTAAGTCGTAACCCAAGACTGTTCTGTGGTATCAGTTCATAGTCGTGATCCAGGACTAATCTGTGGTATCAGTTTATAGTCATAATCCAGGACTAATCTGTGGTATCAGTTTATAGTCGTGATTCCAGGACTAATCTGTTGTATCAGTTTATAGTCATGATTCCAGGACTAGCACGTACTTGAGTTCGAATTCATGTATAGAACGGTTTTAGGAATAAGTGATTGGTTGGGTTTGCAAATTCTTTTCCATCCATGTCAGCTAGTTTGAATGCTCCGTTGTCGAATGCTTTGATGACCAGATAAGGCCCTTCCTAGTTGACTGAGAATTTATCTGGGTGTTCACGAACGGCTTTAAGCACGAGGTCTCCTTCTTTGATGGGGCGCTTACGAATGTCATGTCGATGTCGTTGCCATTGTTGTTTCTGGTACCATTC
>MNCI01000286.1:285712-317242 GCA_015680685.1 Gnetum montanum | reverse complement strand
TGGGGCCATGCTTGTAGCAGTGCGCACTCTAACCTGAACATTATTAAATGCGCGTTAGGATCTGTCTCCCCATTATACTTGGTTAGCGTTGGTAGGGAGACGCCCTTGGGTAGAGTTAAAGGCGGGACGGAAGAGCTGATGGGGTCATCGTTATAGAAGTCTACTACCTTCAATTCCCCGTCAGCGGTTGTCTTGAGGCTTTTTACCTCGTCAGTTAATTCCTGCATCATTCTTTTGGCCTCTGATCAATCCTGAGCGCTTGGGAGCATGGTGGTTTGGGCTTGCAGCAGGCTGTATGGGTTAGACTGTTGAACGGTGGATTGGAAGGCTAAAAGTTACGTTGTTGGTGGTTGCGTTTGTGGGAAGTGTACAGTAGATGGCACTAGGGGCAATACATTATAGAGAGGAGGTTGTTGCTGCTGTGGTCGTGGCTATGCCTAAGGCACATGAGCTGGTGGCAACGTGTGGGGTGGTACATAGTGGTGGGAAATCTGCTGCGACGTCGTACCCATCATCGGCCATTGTCCGGCCATATTGTACGAGGAGGATCCTTGTTGGGTTACGGCAGTAAAAGGGGGTGTATGCGTTTGGACATGCGGGATGTAGTGGGTAGATGTGGACACGGGTATAACGTGTGGCATTCTTACCACTTGGGATTGGAACGTCACCCCCACGTTACTGTGAGGGGGCGGTGCTTGTGAGGATGAACCCGCAGCTATAAAAAGGTTGCCCTGGGGAGGGACCTGGGCTAACGCGGATGTTCCTTGTAATGGTGCTTGGGTGTGGGCAGAGTTAAGAGGTTGGAGGGGTATGGTTTCCCCTGCGTCCGGGTTAAAGATGGGGTTCATGTGGTTATGTGGACTAAGAGTATGATAGGAGTCTTCATGCTCAGATTGCGCAGCGAACTCGTCCTCTTCGTCCCGTTGTGGATCTGCTGTAATTTGGTCTAACGATTGGCTCCTGTGCAGAAGGAGCTGCGTAAAGAGCTCCGAGAATTGTTCCGGAATGGGGATTACGTTGTACGGGGAAGGGATGAATTCATATCCCCCTCTGTAAAATATTTCAAATTGCCTTTTTACTTTCATTTCAGCCTGGTCTACTGCCAGGCCAGCTTGCATCTTAATGCAAATGAAGTTATACTCATCTTGGCTTATAACGTTAGTGGTAGGGTCTCTCCCTTGCAACCTCAATGACCGACGGGGCCCCATTGTGGATTGCCCTCCCATATGTTGTGTGATGGATTGCTGGGCAGCCGTTGTGTCTGAGATGTTAACGTTCTGGGTAGTAGCAGCGGTGATGTTGATGGGATTCATGATGATAGACGGTTTGAGTGTGCGAGATTGATGTGGATAACGTAGTGTATGCAACTGGCGTAGACGAATCTACAGGGTAAATATGCAGTCTAAACGCTGGCGTAATTGTGCAGCGTAAACGCTAGCGTAATTGTGTAGCGTATATGCTGGGGTCTGTGTAGCATAGACGCTGAAGAATCGATAGCGTAGATGCTGAGTCGGGGGTTTAAACAAGGCAGCGAAAACACTGATGAGCGTAGACACTGAGGAACGTGTAGTCTGTTTAAGCGAAGAGGCCCTCCTTCTAGCGCCAAAAACTATGCCGACCGAAATCGTCAGTGCAAGGCTGGAACGTTACGGGCACCGAAAGATCCACGAACAAGCACAGTCGACCCTACGTCCGCTTGAGGGTAAGCTGAAGTGGACGAAGGCAGAGTGCCTTGAATGGTCCGCACACGGATCAAACAAGGACTTCCCTGAGCGCCACCGAAGTGTTATACACTGGGTTATGTGTAAACGAAGCGTGAATGGTGAAACAAGCGCAGACAGAGCGTAAGCGTAGAGGGGCGTAAACAACGTCGGGCGTAAACAGCGTAAACAAAGATAGGCCCAGCGTAAGCATGTACAGGCGTGAACAGCGTAAACAGCGTAAACAAGTGTAAAGGGCGTAAGCAGATGCAAATGGCATAAACAGTGAGCGTACACGGACGCAAACGGAGCGTAAACGTAAGCAGGCATAAACGAAGCATGGGCCAAATTGACGTAAAACTGTAAAACAACTTAAACAATGAATTACAGAGTCAAAATGTTGTGCACCGGTCTAACGCAGTCGTGTAGGGACACAAGGCAGATGTAAAGCCCCGGTGGATGCAGGGATGCAGCTGGTTGGCACGGTAGGCGGAGTGCGGATTGTGCTCGGCATACAGAACTTCCAGCGTAAGCGTAAGCGTAAGAGGGTTTATGGGCGCTTGTTTGCAGCGTAATTGCTTTGGGTCTGCTCTGGTAAATTTTTGTGGACCATAAAAATGCGGAAAACTGGGCTATTTATAGGGGTAGGGTTACCGGGAAAATCGGACTGGGAGACACGTGGCGTATAGACCGGGCATTTACAATTTAGAAACTTGGTATACGCTGGGCGTATACGCTACAACAGGCCAGCGTATACGCCGGGCGTATACGCTGGGTGTGGACTTGGATGGTTGCTGGTGTATACGCTAGGGCATATACGCTGATGGATGCTGGATGTCGACTTGCTTCAATTCTTGCTCCTGTTGCACCTGCTGAACATGCGCGTGAGGCGTGTATGCTGTGTCGGGCATAGACGCTGGGCGTAGACGCTAAGCGTAGACGCTGGCACAGCACTTAGTAAAAACCCGGTGTTTGATTCTCAAAATTGCCCTGTGTGACTTCGAATGTAGCCAAAGTCGTCTGTGGGTCATGGGGATCCGCTTCTTATCAGACAGATGCTAAACTCAAAGATTTTTGTGGTGTTTCATTGGCCCCTCTTTGTTGATGCTTGGAGGAATCGACCTGAGAAGCGTCGACAAAGAAGCGCAAAACACCACAAGCAACTTGATAAAAGCTTTGTCCTTTGCCACCTGACCAGACATCATCATACCATTTCAGTGGTGAATGGGATTGAAAGGGCGAGATTGGTAACTGGTAGGATGAAAGGGATCGTGCTGGGGAAGTGGGATGTTCAGGGGTGCGGCATGCCGGTCCTCGTCGATAGCCATCTTTTGGCAGACTCGGAATTCAAGCATGTGATGTGCATCCTTTGGCGGAACAGTGCCCTTGGTGATTTTTCAAGAGAACCAGTTGTCATTACCAAAGCCACGAGGTGATGTTTCGCATTCTTTGGAGGAACAACTCCCTTCTTTGGGGAAACTGTAAGCGACGTGCCAAAGCCATGCAACAGGATGTTTCTTGATTGCTTTTGACATGAGTACCTATTTTAGGGCCGTTGCCTTCCCGCCTGGGGCTTGTATGGGAAATGTCAGGGGTCCCAGACTATTCCATCACTATTCCATTGGAACTAGTAGAAGATATTATGATCACTATCTGTGGGTGATCTTATCCTACCAATTTCTTAGTAATCAAAGTTGAGAATTGCAAGGGGTATTTTCCAATCATTATGGGAAGGGCATGATTGAGTACTATTGATGCAAGAATGGACATTAGAGATCTTTCCTTGGAAATTTCTAAGGAAAATGAATTCAGAAACATTGAGAAGAAACAAGTTCCATGCATCATGTATAACGGTATAGGGTGTAGTTGCATGAAAAAACTTTTATCTATGAAAAGAACATCCATTTCCACATGCTAGTGTGCAAATGAGGCAAATATTCAAATGTGCCTATATGTAGTAGTCACAAAACAAGAGCACACACAATGGCTGATAATTGATTCTAAGAGCAACACAATTTACATGAAACCGACTAAGAGCTTGACATGCACCTATGTTACAAGCATGAATGAACTAGAGCAAGTTCATCATCAACTCTCTGATGAAAAAAATGATGATAACTATTAGCAAGAGTTGGAAATCCCTAAAAATTTTAAACAAGAGCCCCTAGAGTTAAAAACTCTAACTGCTAGACTAGAACATGCATTTCTAAAAAATGGAAAATTGGTTATAATTAATGCTAGACATTCTCCTGAGAAAAAAGAGAAACCATTAAAAGTGGTTAATAGATGGCTATTAGCCTTTGCTTGATCATACCCTAACTCACTAGGATTGGTCCAAAAATACGCCAGTATCGTATCTATACTAATCTGACCATGAAGCCAAGGAAGCAACCACAGTAGCAATTGAACCCGAAATTAAAGTAAATCATCAAGGAGCAAATAGAACAACTTCTCAAGGCAAGGTTCATGTATCCTATTGTGGATAATGAGTGGGTCAGCCCACTCATGATTATGCTAAAGAAAGATGGCAAGTGGTGGGTTTGTATTAATTTTAGCCTATTGAACATGACAACATTCAAAGATCATTTTTTGTTACCATTTGCGATCAAGTATTGGACACTATTTCTGGACATCGCTATTATAGCTTTCTAAATGGTTATAGTGGCTATAACCAAATTTAGATTTTACCATAGGATCAAGCCAAAACTACATTCACGAGTCCCTAGGAAACTTTTGCATATCAAAAGATGCCTTTTGTTCTATGCAATTCTCTTATCACATTCCAACACTTGGTCTTGAGCATCTTTCAACAACAAATTGGTAGTGGGGTAAAAGTCTTCGTAGATGAATTTTCCATTTATGACACTATATTTAAGCAAGCCTTGGATTGCCTTAAGAAGGTATTAAAAAGATGTGTGTAGATAAACTTGTGACTCAATTGACAAAAGAGCCATCTAATGGTCTAATAGGGCATAGTCTTGGGACACAAAATCTCACAAGTAGGGATCAAGGTAGATGTTGAAATGATAATGGTCATGCAAGGAATAACTTGTCAACTAGAAATAATTAAAGATATTTGGTCATTCCTTGGAAACATTGATTACTACTGACAATTCATAGAGAATTTATCTAAGATCGCAAAAATCATTGGTCGAGCTAACAAAGAAAGATGCTCCATTTGTTTGGACAAATGAATGTGAAAATGTATTCCAACAACTAAAGGAGAAACTTGTAGAAACTCCAATTCTACAAGCACTAGGCTCATCTAGACTATTTCATATCATGATGAATGCATTAAATTATGCCTTGGAAGCCATACTAAAAGATTTGGATGATTAGAAATTTCCATATTACATCCACTATGCAAGCCAAAGCATTGTGGGTGCATAGCTCAATTACACCACAACGAAGAAAGAACTGATGGCAGTCATCTATGCTTTGGAAAAGTTCAAGCAATATGTGCTTGGGTATAAATTGTTTGTGCACACTAATCACAGTGCTATTCACTTCCTAATGAAGAAGCTAATGATGAGCCCCTACATCATATGGTGGCTAGTGATCTTGCAGGAATTCGATCTTACAATGGTAGATTGAAAGGAGATCAAGAACATGGTCATCAACCATCTCTCTCAGTTAATATGGGATAACAAATAGAAGGAGAGCCCACTCTTTGATCAATTTTCTAATGAACTCCTCCTTGCTGTAACGATTAATGACCAAGTACCCACAAAATCAAAATGGTATGATGGCATCTTCACTTATCTTCTCACTCAGGAGATGCCATAAGATCTAGACCACAGGAAGAAATAATAGTTTCTTCATCAAGCCAAGTGCTTCATGGAAATCAATGGATACCTTTACAAGGTATGGACTGATGGCCTATTTCGCTGGTGTGTTTATGAGACTGATCAACTGCACGTTCTCCAAGATGCTCATGAGGGGTCTTGCAGAGGCCACTATGCAAGGAGATACATGACCATTAAAATACTGATTGTAGGGTACTATTGGCCAATAATCTTCAAGGATGCCCACTAATTTATCTGATCTGGCAAATGCTATCAATGAGATGGTGGGATGACTATGCAAGTGGAGGGACCTCAACAATGGATCCAATCATTAGAACCCTTCAACCTATAGGGCATACACTTCATGGGTCTCATCACACCCATGTCTAATGGAAAGACATACATTATCATTATCATTGACTACTGTATTAAATGGGTAAAATTAGTAGCCATTATTGACTGTACATCATCCACTGCTACTCAGGTTTTTTAATAGCACATTGTAAATAGGTTTGGGGTGCCATGTGCATTGATTTCTTACAATGGAATCCATTTCACAGGCACCACTTTTCACAAGCTCATGCAATGCTTAGGGGTTGAACATAAATTAACAACACCCTACCATCTCCAAGCCAATGGTCAAGAAAAAGTTACTAATAGGGATTACAAAGATCTTAATTAAAACTGTTAGCAAATATAGAAGAGATAGTAGCACAAAACTTAATGATATCCTCTAGGCCTTCCACTCAACATGGAAACTCCCTATAGAATACTCTCCCTATGAGTTGGTGTACGGGAAACTACCAACATTTCTTATTTAATTTGAGCTTTATACACTTTCAACAGCATGTGACTTAGATCTTGACCTGATTCTAGCACAAAGAGAATGATTGATCAACCTTAATGTGCTAGATGAAAATTAATTAGTGGCCTTGTCCTTGAATGAAGTGCACAAGCATTCAGTAAGCAACGACATGACCTAAGAATAAGGAAAGTCAAATTTCAACCAGGAGATAAGATACTCTACTAGAACCCCATACATGTTACACAATGAACTAAATTTTAAACATTGTGGGAGGGGCCTTATAGAATTGATGAAACCTTTCCTTTTGGGACCATGATAATCTATAAACCTGATAGCCCAAATAAGAAATAGTTTATCAATATTTAGCAAATAAAACCTTTTTATGAGCTAAAATAAGCCAATGCAATGAATACCTCATCAGATGAACAACTTCACTCAATCTTTTGGATCTCCTCCTTCCAGCTCAGTCATGGGGGAGATGGCCATCCATGCTAACCATTTACGTAAATTCTCGATTTTTCTATTTTTTCTTTTACACATTTTTTTACACTTTGTTTATTTTACAAGTTTTTGTTTTATACCTTTTCCTATTTCACATGATTTTTTAGTTTACACCATCATTGTTATGTTTGATTTTTCTTGAATATTTTACATGTTCTTGTATAATTTCCTTTGTTTTGGATGTGATTTCCTAAATTTCTTCTAATAAAGTACTTTGTGTCAACAAGACATAGTGCTACTATAGCTATTGTTAATGGTGGTTTGTACTCATTTTTTTATTACTAATGTCTTATTTTTATTTTTGAATTTTTGTACTCATAACTAAGACATGCTTTCTTTTTCATGGAATAGGCAGTGAGTCCACAACATCCATCCATCCACAAACTCTATGGTTTTCCTTGTTTTGGAAGTATCAGGTCCCTTTTAATTAAGTAAAAATTTAACAAACTTGAAACCTTCGTAGTTTCTAGACTTGGAAAGGATTCAAGGGTTTGGATAGGGTGTGACTTCAAGGGAACTCAATACTCTTTTTAGCCTTTTACTTACTTGGATGCATGAGTGTCTTCATGAATTTATTACCATTCTATGTTGACCAATAATAGGAAGTCAAATAATTATTTGCATGGCATGGTTCCCATCTAAAAATAATAACAAAAACACAAAACAAAAAAAATGATGGAAAAATGATTATAGGAATTCAAAGCATACCCCTTAGATAGAATAACGGGCTACAAGCATTGGTTATGGGACTAGAAAGACATGTTACCCATGCCTAAAGGTCCCATCTAACTAAGGANAAGCATTGGTTATGGGACTAGAAAGACATGTTACCCATGCCTAAAGGTCCCATCTAACTAAGGCACTTTCTCACTTCCTGCTTCTATTTTCTTCTCTATAAGGAATAGTGTTTGATCTATGGGAGCACTCTTGTGTCTCAAGGCTGTGGACCAATCTTAGAGTGATGATGCAAAGTAACTAAATGTGGTTGGTATTTTTTAGGACTAATGATGAATTTTATTAGGTCATTTAACCACAAAATTCATGAGGGACTTCATGTGATCTTAATTGGGAACTCCATTCTACTTTCTCTCTCATCCATCTATACTTTCCATGACTCACCTCACTGTTGATGTCCATGTCCTTGTTCAATGTCTTGGGTTGATGTGCCTAAATTCTTAGGTATATTCTTTTGGCTTTTGGTCCTTAACTTTTATAATCATTAATCACCTATGGGGCCCACAAACTCCTTAGGTTGAGGTTATGCAAGGGAAAAAAGGACATGTGATTGCTATGGGGAGGACCCACTTGCATATCTTTTGGTTGTGTTAGTTAAGTACCTCATCCTTAAATATTCCCATAATCCAAACCTTCGTGCATCCCATTTGTGCATCCAACTATGCACTCCTTAAGGAAATTTCTTCAATGAACACATTCTCCAATCAAATTTACAATTTTTGAGCTTTCAACAACCCTCTTTGATGATTCCATCAAATTCTTGGCTTTTCTAGGATTCCATCAATTCCACTTTCATCAAAAAAACTCCATGTGTTTTTTGAGAAATTCAAGATGAAAAATTTTGTTTACAACCTTTGTAAATGGGTAACTCATCAACAAACCTCCTATGTATATGAGACCTTGTTGATGCAACACAAAAATAGTGTATATATACATACCCACACTTCAAATTTTTTACATTTCCTTTCAAACACCAAAGGAGTTTTTGTAGTTTTCAGAGCCTATAACCTTCTAGAAGCCATATCCTCCTAGCTGTTTGTCTAAATCACTTTGTTCTTCAATCTTGTAGCTACTATAGGCAAGCTCTTAGTTGTGGGGCCCACAAACCTAAATTTTTTAATAGAAAACTTTTCTAAATGTTTCTAACTCCCAAAAATTTAACAAAGAAACTAACATGAAAACATCAAATTACAAAAGTTAAACCCTTCCAACTAGCTACCGTAACACTTTGAACTTAAAAATTAATAAGAAAATAACTAATCTACCATGGTCCAACATTAGCCTAAGTGTAACTAACTGATGAGATAAGATATCAAAAGAACATAAGTTACACATTATATATACTAATCCTTGGATGTGTTGTGAGCATAGATGGCACCAAAGAGGAAGCACACATAGGAAGGATGTCCATCACAGTCATGGGACAAACGACCATGAATGGAAAGGGGCCAAGAATAGGCCCAAGAACAACAAGCAATAGCCCATGCTATGAAACCTCTTAAGGAGGATCTTGAAGTGGAATTTGTTCATTAGATTCTAGAACAAGAAGCAGCAACAAAGCAATCCCATTGGGATGAGGCACCAGCTCCACAAGCAAACCTTGAGGTGACGTTGACAAAAGCCTACCTCAAGTAGATCAAATTAAAGAAGTTTTAGAAAATGGTGCTCTAAGAGTTGAATTTTGGCTCTTTCTTGAAGCAAGCACCTCAAAAAGTACAAGATCAACTAAATACCTCTCTAATGTGGTCCATCATCACTTCCAATGGGGAGTGGTACATGGGAAAGGTTCTTATTCCAGAATAATAGGTAGGCTAGTTCAATGACCAAGATCAAGGAAATTTTGGTACCCTACTCTATGCAAGCTATTTTAGAGGTGCTTGGGTTGTTGAAAACCCAAATCTCGCTAAGATTCCAATACAGGAAAATCCCAGCATCAATAAAGAATGGATACAGTAGTGTTATGACATTGATCGTAAGGAGCTTCATGTGCTCACACTGACAGAGAGAATCTACTATAAGATTATAGCCTTTAACCTTAATCCAACAGTGAGGCTAAGCAAGATCATTGCATTCTCCACCCATGCATGTGCTGCTCTAAGTGAAGGATTCCCTATCAACCTTCCACAGCTAATCTATCTTGAGATAGAAAAGCACTTCAAAGAGAACAAATGTGGAAGGAAGGTACTCCCCTTTCCATGCCTCATTAGAAAACTATGTCATAGGGGAGAAATAACCCACTATACAAATGACAAAGTTCAATGTGCTCCATCTACTGATTGGATGGAGATGATGAAGGATAAAGTACTTGCAAAAGTCATCCAAGAAGAGGAGTAGCAATCACCACCTCCACCACCCACATAGTAAACAGTGCAAGACATCATTATAACTTGTCAATAGTCAAGAAAACTCCAAGAATGGCTCTTGAGTAAGCGAGAGAAACAAGAAGAAATGAGTGGTGGTGATCCATATATACCATCTAGTAATGAGTTACTTGAATGCAGTTGTCCACAAGATCGAATCCTAACACTTGAGAGAAAATGGTATTCTTGTTCCAATAGTAGTAATGCCCAAAAATCTCTGGGAATGTCACTAATTTCTTAGTGTTCTTGGAGGAGGATGAGGGGGCAAAATTTTTGGTGATGTAGCACTAGGGACAAGAGATAGTAGCGAAGGTGGTCACTAATAGAATTTTCAAAATACTAAAAGCAACTACAACATTTGTACCAAGAATCTCTACATTTGAATATGTGCAAATTTCTGCAAGGATAATAAGTGACAAGTTCAGCATAGCATGGCATGAACAATTGCTAGACCAACTAGTGGTAACTAGGCAACTAATTCTAGATGTCTTTGACCATTTGAACAACATAACTGCAACCTAGTTGGAGCTACTAGAAACAAGGCACAAGAACATCATTTTGGAGCGGCAACTCAAAATAGCCAAAGAGCTAAATGAACGCTTGGTTGTAGAGGTTGCCAAACCAAGAGCCTAGATTGCTAACCCTACATTCCTCAACCTAGCACTGACAAAGGATGAAGTTATTGAATAGCTGCACATAAGATTGAAAGGAGTTGATGATGTGATGGAGATGGTATTATTCTATTAATACTTGGCAAAGGTCCCTTAGCATAAAATTTAGAAGGCCTTAGATCAATCTCGCTAGGAGAATGTACAATTGATCGCAAAGAATCATTGCCTATGAACTGTTGATGTGCAAAAATAGTAGATGGCATATTTCATCCATCAATAGCAACAACAACTAGCTAGAGTGCACATTGAGTTGAGAAGATTGGTAGTAGAAAACAAAAACCTCTCCATGGAGGAAGTCCATGCTTTTCACCAAAAGACTACAATCAAAGTAGCCACCTAGAAATCAAATGCTCTCAAATTTTAGAGAGTCAAAAATCACTACAGAGATTAGGTTGGTCTACAAAAATAAGTTAATGAAAAACACATCTAGTTAGCGAAGGAAAAAGTAAATAAGACCCTCCAACAACTTCAGCAAGGAAGAGAGGTATGGAAACCTATCATTGATGGGATAGATGCCTACAACAAAGCAAAGATCTGCATGAAGGAGTTGTAGGTTAAGTAGATGATAAAATATATGGAACTTTCCAATCTTCAATATGAAAATATAGCTATGTTTATTGCTAGATAATCGTGGTATGAATTAGAGAAATAAGTGGCTAGCTTGTATTTTTTGTAAGAGGCAAAGTTTAAGCACGACAAGGACATCAAGAAGAAGTTTGTAGTGGCAAATGTGAAACTCAAAGTTCTCAAGGCAAAGTTCACTAATCAAAGATCAACTATTGAGAACCTAGCAAAGAGGATGAACAACTACCAAGAGCTGCAAAACACACTCAGGACATTTGATATTGAACACAAGCAGTTCACTACTTAGTTTGTTAATGTGAAGGAGCTATTCCTAGTAATGCATTGTCTATGGGATATTCCCATTCTAGCCCACATTGGTGATGCTACATGGACTGTGAATGATCCCTAGAGAAAGGATGAGAAGATGAAGACATTGTTGGATGCCTTTCACCCACTGGAAGTGGAAGCTACAGCAAGATAGCCATAGCCGCCTCAACCATTTCATGTTCCTGAAGCATGTGAAGGTCCTTTCGAAACCTTAGGAACATCCACATCTTAGGGCTATCTAATCTTTTTAATCATCTTCACACCATAAAGGATGTGCTATCCAATTTTATTAAATGATGTTTTGGTGTTCAATTTTGTATCATGAACACCATAATTTTGTAATCAATGTCAAACTATACATCTGGACAGTTAGTTTTCTTGTGTTTTGTGTTAGTCAATAATTCCATAACTTCCCAATTTTATAAAGAACTCAATGATGAATTTTCATTTAGTCATGGGGGTATGATTAAGTGTCTTTGATTGGCTATGTCAACGAGATGTCATCGACATGATCCCGTCAACATAGGGTTTTCCACATTGACATGTACCCATCAACATGGCACCATAGTAGGTCTATAAATATGGCATCCCATCCATGTTAATAGAGGTTAGAATTTTAGTTACTAGCATAATTATTCTAGTTTGTTTCTATAAGAGATAGAATAATTTTCTAAGTTCCCACAATAGGAGTCAAGAAGTGTATGGATCTTTATTCAAGTAATATTGTACCTGAGCACCGCAATGTATGCAGCAATAAAGACAAGCTTTTTGATAAACCTTGCAGCACTTGGACTAGCTCAATGATTTATTTATGCATTTATTTTTTTCATTAATTAAGCTAGAATGATTAAGATGTTAAGTAATTAACTAAGCTAAATATATTATCACACATAAGTATGACCACTTCAAGCATACGTATAACACTTGGTCATCCTAGTAGTGCTTAATGCTTGGTTGCCCAGTAATGTTGTACATGTTCAAGATGTGTACAGAAAGTGGGATCAAATGCTTATGTTAGGATAATTAGTTATTAATTAGCAATTAAATTAGTTGAATTAGTTAATAAATTTATTCTCAATTTATTACCAACCTTAGGCAAACAAAATATAAAATAATAAAAACCATGTGTCTCAATTGCACTTAACCATACAACTGAGCTTCATAAGTGTAGTTGAGAACACAATGATCGTTCCAAGATTAGATTCACCTTCTAGATTGAATCGTGTGTACAATAACACTAGAAATCCATGGAATTTGACCAAATCACACATGAATGCCTTAGCGATTCATATGGTTGGATGTAGTGGTACCTCACCACTCATCAACAAGAATTACACATGGTTTTATCATCTAATAGTGATCAATGTAATTTAGTAACTTGAAGTTTTTAAGTGGCTAATCTTCAAAATCCTTATCAGAGGACTATTGAGAATGGGGAATTAGAGGAGGAATCTAAAAGAATCTTTGCACAAAAACTTCCTATGAAGAAACCATCTAATCCAAAGATTACTTTAGAAGAAACCATTAATTTCTCTTCTCCATGGGCATCTTTTCCTCATAGATTGGACTCAAATGAGGTTGATGACCAACAACATGAGATTTTTTTAAAAGATGTCACTTTACATGTTCTGTTAGTAAGAGCTATTGAAGATATCCCCCCATATGCTAAATACCTTAATGAGTTATATTCTATAAAAAAGAAAATTAAAATTCCTAAGCATGTTAGCCTTATTGAAAATATTACAAATATTTTAAATGCTAAGATGCTTAAAAAGGCAACATAACTTCATAGTGCTATGATTTCTTGAATGATTCGTAATAGAAAATTTCATTATGTATTACTAGATCTTGGGGCTAGTGTAAATATTATGTCATTTTAGATTTACTAGTCATTTGGTTATGATCATATTAGACCTACTAATATTACTATTTCTATAGTTGATGGGTCTACTATTTATCCAAAATGTATTGTTGAAGATATATTGGTTCAAGTAAATAAAGCTATTATACATCTTCATTAAATAATGTTTATTCTTTTATTTTAGGAAGACCTATGTTGGTAACTATGGATGCAATTATTTATGTAAAAATTGGATTAATAACTTTAACAATCACAAATATGAATTTTATGAGCTTAATATGGTCAATCCTGCAATAGCAAACATGGTTTCTTCAAACTTATGTAACTAGGACAAGGCATATCAAGTTCTAATAGTGGAAGATGACAAAGACGTAACTATGGATGATCAAAGATAACTTTTATGTACTCAAGTTAAAAGATGGTTTGGATGGTCAAGATTTATTTAAATTGGAGAATTTTTCTTCTATTGCAAGTGGCAAGGAAGTAACTTTATATTTAAAGGAATTTCCTCCTCACTTGAAATATATTTATGCTAGAAACAATAAACCCTTGATTATTAGTTTAGCATTAACTATTGATCAATAACATAGATTGATACATGTTTGAACAAAATTTTTTATAGCTCTTGCTTTGTCACCCTTGGATCTTAAGCAACATATTTCTCCATTCATCATTCAATATCATATTCATTTGGAAACTAAGGCTAGGCCATGACAACAACCATGTAGAAGGCTAAGTCCAGCTTTGAAACAAGTGGTAAAAGATGAACTTTTGAAATTGTTTCAAGCACATATTATTTGCTTGATTTTTGATTTTTAATGGGTTAGTCCTATTACAGTTGTGCCTAAAAAGTCTAGTAAGTGGCATGTTTGTATTAATTTTTGAGAATTGAATAAATGGACAAGGAGCACTTTCCACTTCTATATTTAGATCAAGTTTTATACAAACTTCAAGATCATGAATTTTATTCTTTTCTTGATGATTTTAGCATTTATAATCAAATCTCAATTTCCCTATAAGATCAACATAAAATAATATTTACCACACCATGGGGGACTTTTTCATTTAGACATATGCCCTTTATGTTGTGCAATGCTCTTACTACATTTCAAAAGGCCATGAAATCTATTTTTTAGATATGATTGATTCTTTTCTTAATATTTTCATGGATGAGTTTTCAATCTATGATGATTCATTCTCTGATGCATTATGTCATTTAGAATTAGTCTTGCGTAGGTGTATTGATAAGGGTCTTAGGTTATCTTATGAAAAGTGTTATTTCGTGGTCTCTTCTGGTGTTGTGTTAAGCCACATGCTAAGTAAAAATGGAATTTCTATAAATTCTAAAAATAAAATTTACTTTCCATCTTACTCCTTTAGTTAATGTAAAAGGTTTACATGCATTTCTAGGACATGTTGGTTTTTATAGACAGTTTATTAAATATTTTTCATTAAATACTCAACCATTGGTAAAATTGTTACAAAATGATTTTATTTTCAAATGGATTGAAGATTGCCAAAATGCATTTGAAACCTTAAAAGCAAAGCTTTCTTCAACACCAATATTACAAGGACCTAATTGGAGAAAATATTTTGAGCTTATGATAGATGCAAAATTGGGTCAACGTAAAGATAATGTTTCATATGTTACTTATGATATTTCTAAGCCATTGACACCTACTCAAATAAATTATACTACTACTAAAAAAGAGATATTAGTGGTTGTGTATATTTTAGATAAATTTCGTTATTACTTAATTGGTTTTTGTACAATAGTATTTATTGATCATGCTACTATTAAATATTTGCATGACAAATGAACTAAAAGTTCAAGGCTAATTCTTTGATATCTTTTGTTTTAAGAATTTGATTTGGTGATTTGTGATAAGAAGAAATCTAAAAATTTAGTGGCAAGTCATTTATCTAGATTAGAGAATAATGTAGATTTGGACACATCTCACACATTTAATGATTCATTTCTAGATGAGAAATTATTTTCTTGTTAGGCTAAGGCCTAAGGTTATAGATCCTTGTTGCTAATTATTTAGCTATAGGAAAACTACCAAAGCCTTAGACTAAGGGACAAAAATAAGCCTTTGTTATCAAGGTGCAACAGTTTATTTGCAAGGATCCATTCATGTATAAGATTTGCAAACATCATATCATTTGACAATGTCTACCAAAATAAGAATAACAATAACTACTCTCAACCATGATGGAGTGTGTGGATCTCACTTTTGTAGGTAAGAATACTTCATACAAAATTCTCCTTGTTGGCTTTTATTGGCCTACTTTTTTTAAAGATACTTATGAATATTGTAAGAGATGTGATCAATGTCAACAAATGGGAGGACTCACAAGGTGGTAATACATTTCATTCTTGCCTATCTTAGTGCAGTGTGAGCCCTTTGATTATTGGGACATTGATTTCATGGGCCCATTTCCTTCAAGAAACTCTTGTAAGTATATTCTAGTTTCCATTGATTATGTTACCAAATGGGTTTTGGCAAAAGCAACTAGGTATGATGATGCTAAAATGGTGGTTAGTTTTTTAAGAGAAGATTTAGTTTCATGCTTTGTACACCCACAAATCCTAATTAGTGATCAGGGCACATATATTATTAATAATATCATGTAGAAATTAGTACACAAAATAGGAGTTACAAATCATATTGCTATTGACTATCATCCTCAATCAAATGGTTTAGTTGAAACTATGAATAAGAAAAATAAAAATAGAATAGAATAGATTAATCTTATCATTTGTCAAATGCATTGTGGGCTATCCATACGTCATATAAGTCATCTCTTGGCTTTACCCCATATGAACTAGTGTTCGGTGAGCAATGCCTTCTTCGTTCTTCAATAAAAAACAAGTCCTTTTGAATGCAACATCAATTGAAAATGAACATGGACTCATGTCTTTCTACCTGATTGTTAGCTTTGAATCATTTGGATGAAGATCAAATGCATGCTTTAGATAAGCAACACCTATATAAGAAACAGATGAAAATGTGGCATGAAAAAAAGATCATGAGGAAGTTATTATTAGAAGGTTATTTAATATTATTATTTAACACAATGCCAAATTTTTTTTTGGGAAATTAGTATCAACATGGAAGGGGCCTTTCAGGGTTATTAAGGTCTTAGGTAATGGTGCTATTCACATTTGTAGACATGGTAGTTCTAAGTCTTTTCCTGTTAATGGTTACTGACTTAAACTTTATTTTGGATAATAACTCTTCCTTGATAATAAGATAATTACCTTATCTAATTATTCTTCTTAGCAAGATGAATTTAATTTGATCATGGGTCCTTATGAGATTGTCTGATCTTCATGATTTTTATTATGATAGGTTAATAACTTTATTCTTATGTGCTTTATCTTCTACAAGTATTGGATGACAAGTACTATGAGCCATACATTATATTTTTATTAATAATTATGCATGGTAGTAATCATTGTTGCTATCAAATCTTTGGTAGTGTCTATGACAACATATCTTTCATGGTATTTAGGCTTCAATGAGTTAAATTGACAGAGGTTTGACTTGTTCTATAGCATGAATTTTTGAAAACTTTTATCTTTGAAACATTTTTTTTAATTTTTCAATTTTATATTTCATTATAAATAGAGAAAAGGTTGTATTATGGACAGAGTTTGTTATCTTTTCAATTGGAAAGTGATTAAATTCTCTTAGATTGTACTAGGTATATTGTTAGCTCAATATGTTATCTCATGATAAACTTGATTCTCTAGGTCTTCCTTAATCGAGGACTTGGGATAAGAGACATAATGGGATATTAAATATGAACCATGAAGATACTCATGGGAAGTGACTTGCATAGGGATTGAATTTGTACTAGGAGAAAAGTTTCCATTTTTTACGGATCATGTTCTAATGGCAATATAGCACACAATCATAAACTATTGCAAGTGTATAGACTTGAGAATGTTTTCTAACAATTATGTTGTCCTATTACACCCATGAAATTGCACCAAGAGCAAATTTTATGTTGTTTATGGGTCATGTTCTGATGGAAATGTAGCAATACTATAATCACTAAAGAAAAAAGAAGAAGAAGAAAACAAAGAGAAAGAGAATTATCAAGTAATAATATTTTTTGGATGCTAAAGTTCTCTGTTATTCATAGCCACAAAATAAGGTCATTATGTTGATGCATGAAGAGTCTCCATCACCAACAACTACTATTAGTAGGGAAGACTATGTATTTTGAAAGGTATCATGCCATAAGACACAAATAAGTTGATAAAAAATGCTTCATGAATGTGTGAATGTCATAGTGCCATGTATTTATATTATTATTTTGAAGAAAAGTTACTTAAGTTTTCATCCAATGTCTTGATATTTCCCAAGCACTAACACCTTTGTTATTATTCTATTATAAATTTTTCTTCATTATTTTTGTTTTCTTTTTCCTTTACTCCAATTTCTATTTACTTTTTATTAATATTTGTTGAAAAATTATTTTAGACTAGGAACTGCAGAAGGGCGTGACTCATAGTCACTAGGAGTCTTACTATGCCCTTCATTGTGAGTCTTGCACCTATGATGAGCTGCAACCTATAGTTGATCACATTTTGGCAATTCATGTTTTCAGGTTTTGGATAATGAAAATGGCTACAACTCTTAGCTTATTGCACTATAATGTTATTCTTTCAAATTTTAAATTAGTACAAATAACTACAACCTACAGTTGGTTGCAACGTCAAATTTTTAAAATTTGTTATTTTTGCATTACGAGGAGATGCAACTCACAGTTGATCACAATCCAATTATAAAATAAAAGAACAGAAGCATGTTCCAAAAAGAACAAAATCTCATTTTGCATTATAGAGTGTCACAAAACATATTCTAGAGCTAAGGTGAGTGACCATTACAAGCATACCCACAAAATCTAATATTCAAGCCTTTCTTTCTTTCCGAAATTCATAAGGTAAGCTTTAAAACTCTTGTTCTTTAGCATTTTTTTCTCTTGGGTTTTCTGTTGCATGTTTTTGCAACAAGATTTGGGGCATCACTATTATTTTTCAAAGCTGAATAAAGATTGTATGATGATTTGTGGACTTCTGATGTCTCCCTTGGTTTGCTAATCTTTATTTTTGCCATGTTCTAAACATTTCTATCATTGTGTAGGGGAAATAGGTTATATTATTATTTTCCCTCTAACTTTGGAGCTTTTTATTCATGTTTAATACATAATTATAAATTAAGATTATGACTAGGATTTATATACAAGAATTAGAGGCTTTTGTATCTTTCAATTTCTAGAAGTTTGGTTCCTACTTAGAAGTGAAGCCAATTATCTCTACTATTGCATGATAATCCTAGGTTATGCAAGCTTGGAATTTAATTTTACTCCTAGGGGAGGGCATTAGGTGTAACTAGAGCTATCTTGCTTGAGATAATTCAATACAAACTATTTTTTTTCTAGGAAAGAGTTATCTTACATTATATTATGTCCTCAATCTACTATGCATCTTTATAAAAAGTAATCACTATGTTATTTAAATTTTTGATCAACCATGTATATCTATTTTTCAACTTTTCACTAAGGTGAGGACAACGTAGACCTAGTTGGGGGCACCAATAATGTTGAGATTTACAATTACAAGCATTGACTATCACAATTTTTTTTGTACTCTATGCATTTATTTGAATTATGTATTTAGAATTTGAATTTCATGTGTTGCATTTTATTATGTATAGTTCATGCATTATATTAGTATATGTGTACTTATCTTCCATGCAACAAGGAACTTCTCATGCATCCCAACATGAGAGGGAACATTTGCAAGGACAATTTGTAGCAGCTACAAATCCAAAAGCACGAAGACATGCTCAAGAGGAGAAGAAAAAACACACTCATAGGAAGTGCATGGAGCACTTGGAGTGTGAGTTCTAGGAGGCAAAGTTCCCTGCAATATCATTGAGGGCACCTAGGAACATTAGGCCTCTAATGGAGCTAGTGAATTCACTAATTGAAGCAACCTTCATAATGCACAACTTGGATTTATTTTAATAGGAGTTGAGGTGTTCTATGAGTAGGAGGCTCCTTAGTTCTACCTCATAATCCAAAGGATTTCCCATGCTTCATGGACTTTCCATGTTGGCACTAGGTCCTATGACATTAGTAAGGCCCTCATTGCTAAGGTCCTTAGGACATAAGTAGGACCGAATAGACAACATTTTGTGGTGGCATCATTAGAACTAAAGACCTAGGTACCAGAGCTCTTTCTTGATGTAGCCATAGATGAGGCAATACGACCTTATAGGTCTTTCTTGATGTAGCCATGGATGAGGCAAGATGACCTTACAGGAACCTTTCTCCTGAAATGAGGGTTCTTGCAACGGCTATCATGATGAACATCCTGGGCAACTTACATTTCACACATGTCATGTCCTTCAACATGTTAGTGATTAGTAACTTGGAGGATCCATGCATCCTTAATTACTAGTATATTATTTTATCCAAGATAGAGTTGGCAGTTCAAGATTCCAATGAGGTTCCCTTCCCATCAATAATCTTGGTGTTGTATTGGCACTTCCAGATTTGGCCATCTAGCTTGCCCATCAAGGAGATCGTTGCCTAGGATAAGAACCAATTCCAAAATTTGGGATGTGCCTAATAGATGCAATGCTTTCCTAGGACATGGTTTGAGGAGGTTTCATGGATCTTTGATCCATGGATTCTAGGAGATGATGGTAGGGCTACATAGAAGGCCCATTATGTTGATCTATAGTAGCAGTAACAACAATAGTAGAAGTAGTCATAGTAACAACAAGATATGGTTAGGGTTGATCTAACATTAGTGAGAGCTAAATCTCAGCTCATGGCCCATTTGGATGTCCTCTAAGAAAATCTTATTACACATTATAATGAGATGGAGGTGCATCTCCATGCCCACTACGATTGATTAGAGAAGAGGTAGAACCATTTAACCTCCAATATGAAGATCCTAGGATACCATCTATTTTCTAGGATGAGGGATCTCCACTAGATGGTGAGACATTAGAAGGTGGGTGAATTAGTGAATCCAAAATTTTCACCTATGGGATCCTCTATTACCAATGTAGATCAAGATTGATCATCTGGTCCTATTGACCAAGTGGATGAAAAAGTAACAAAGTAGGACTTCATGAGTGAGGAGGTAGGTGAGGATGTATCTCAACCTCCTCCTTCAATAGAGGCCCTTGCACCCCTTGTAGGGGAAGGCATATCCCCTTCAACTTGATCATTTTATCTCCCACTTCTTCTTTCAATTCTCCAATTATATATTTTAAATGTTATGATAAAGGGAGACTATTTTGTTATATGATCTCTATTGATTTGTATTTTCATTAATTCATGCATATTCTTTTGCTCTCTTTTATCAGGATGATAACAAGCTAGTTGGGAACCATGTTAGGATGTGAATTGATGTCCTGTGCATTTTTTTTCTTCTATTTTGCAAGCTTGGGTGGGTAGTTACTAGCTCTTGCAACCCACAACTACCTGAATCTCAGACTCTCAACTTATAATGTGAGTTCTAATTAGTTTCCAACTCATCAAGGAAACATTGCCCATCCTACAATCATTGGGAGTTGAATTCTAGCATTATAGGATTGAAGAGAAAGTGGACTTAGCTTTAAATAAAGCTGGCAATAGTACAAAAGTTGTATCAATGTTAAACAAGGTATAGCTAGCTCATGTGACATGCATGATCCTGAAACTCAAAGTTTTCTTCATTATGCTACTCATAGCCACTTGTAATTTAATTTAAAATAGAAAAGTAATTCATCAGTGCGAGCTCATATGGCTTGCACCCATGTTGCAGTCATTATGAATCTTTTCCACTTAATTCAATTATTTGACCATTTGGATTTAAATATTCAATCATTGGAAATGGTTGAGTAAGATTGTTGATCGCATTTTCTCACAACGGTTGATTAACTTGGATATTTTTCTTCAAACACGAAGCTACGACCCAACTGTGACCTACACCTAGTCATAACCATTAGTCAAAGGTTATTGTAATCATTAACCAAAGTCATTTTCACACTAGTTTGAAGTGGAACTACAAGAGGAATTCCTAAATAGATAGGAAAGAGAAGACAAAAGGATACATAGATACACAAAGAATAGGAAACAAATATTTATAGAATTTGCAAGTCTAGGATTGAAGTTATTCATGATTATTGTAATACGAATTATTTCTTGAGACTAATGATTAAATTATTATTTTTTCTATATTAGAGTGGATTTATGTTATGTGTTTTTTCACCATAATTCTAGTACCTTACCCTCACGTAATTCATGATCCTCTACTTGATTGACTTCCATGTTCTACAACATAAGTACTACTAAACAAAGATTAACATAACAACCCCCAAACTAAGGTTGAAGGTAGCCAAGATGAAGTCAAGGATCCCAAGAGACTTATAGATACTATGGAATGATAATTTAAAGTATGATAAAAAGTTAACAATGCTAACATTGGCATCACTATCAAAATTGGGTAGGAAGAGTTAGAGAAATTTTTAGTGATTTTTTAGGCTAAAAATTGTAACTCTCAAGGTGTAGAAACTAATGTAGGAATGAGCTAAAATGATGATTTTTGAGTAGCCTTGCAAACTTGAGGAATGTTGACAGATAAATATGTAAGGTGACTTCAAGGTTCTAAGAGTGTTTTAAGAGATGTTAAGGCACATCATGAACTTGTTGATGCTCTAGACATAGAAAAAAAATGTTGATTTTTTATGTCTTGAAAGAACCTACCAAAAAGTACCAATTTCTGAAGTTCTAAGGGTTGAAACTATTGTTAATGAATCATCTAAGCCCTAAGAACCCATGGCACATGTTAAAACATAGTTCTAATGATATTTTAAGGTACCAAATATGTTTTTTCAATGCTAACACTAGCATCACCGTTAGTGTAAGCCATACTTAGAAACATTTTTGAACTTTTTTTAAACTTTTCCGAAGTCCCTAAAATTGAAAGCAAGATTCTAGGATATAATCCTAAATGGTTCTTGGAAGCCTCCAAATTATGTAAATATGTATTATGAATCTACTTTTGGAACTTTTTATCTTATAGTATTAAAAGAAGTTTGATTCATAATTTTTGTCACCTAAAACAATTAGAAAATTTTTTATTATGAAGTTTTTCCAAGGTCATTAAGAATGAAGTCTATAAGCTAGATTATGAACTCAAATGGTTCCTAGAGATCTTTGGAAGTCGCAAATGTGACTCATGATGATGTATGTGGGGAGGTTGATGCCCAAACTAGTATGGAACAATGTCAAGACTACATAAAGTCTTAATCTCTAGTGAATGAAAAAAGTGAATACAACACATTATCCATTTAGGAATATATCAATTCATGATACTTCTTACTTGATCGGTACCATAAGATAGGGCAATAACACCTTGCAAGATCACATGATAAAAAGTTGAGTATCCTAGAGAAGAACTCAAGAAAAGCCATATGCAAGAATAGACCTTTCAGCCCATTCTTAAGAAACAAGATATCTAAGTAACTATGAACCTAGAAGATAAGAAAAAAGGAAATGAACAAACATACTAGTTGGTGAAACAAGAAAGGATCTCAAGGGTGGAATCACTTCCAATAAGGTAAGTGAGGTATTGTTTTCTAACTCTTCCTTAGAATAAACTTATTATTTTTTCTTTTATCTATCCTACCTTAAATATTTGGGAATTTCTAGAAAATGTAACAATTTCTAGACATGTGTTAAAAATTAATTCATGTTCAAGTGGGATGCTCCAACATAGGAGGTAAATTTTGTAAGTGCAGTCTCATAGATCCATAAACTTTCAATTTTAATTTCACTTGCACTCCTTTCATCATGAGACCTCCAATGTTAACAAGAATATAGAGTTAAAGTACTAGTCAAAGATGTTTCATTATGTCATTCAAGAAGAAAATTGAATTGTTATTTTATCATATGAACATGATGATGCATCCATGTAGGGGGAGTAAGCATTTATTCTTTCTTAACTTTTATGAAGCACTTATGTAAGGGGAGCACTAGAATTTTCATGAACATCCACATTAGCAACAATGATTTTTGAAGTAGCCCCATGATGATAACTAACTACATGTGCTCAAGAACCAACCCTAATATATAAAGATAAATTTCATTTCTAATATGAATCTTACTTTTTTGGATTTTATCTTGGTTGCATGATGCATATATTAAGGAAGAGCAATCCTTCAACTATCTAGGGATAGAGATCATCTCTTGTTTCAATAGAACAAATAAAAAATAAGGCTTCTTCCACATCTCCTAAAGTAGTACGTAGTAGTTTGTATAAAGGAAAAATATTAGTAAGAATCCACCAATAATGTGTCTCAACATACGTGCATCTAACAAAGTACTTTTCTTCTTTTTGGATGATCTTCAAAACATGAGAGAAATATGGAAAGCTATCTTTGGAATCTAAAGAATCATGTCTACACTTTTTTTCCTGCATCATTATATTTTATTGTATGATATGATTGGTACTATGTTTAATCATATATGCTACTAAGATTAATGATTATCATGATGCATTACTTTTATTATTGTTTAACTAATCCATTTCCAAGATTTTTGATATCATCAAGAAGGAGAAGATCATTAACCAATTTCCAATTTTGATAGGTTAGAACTTGTGAATGAAGGAAGTAGATTTTGATGGTTAGGCTTGTGTGTAGGATTGAGATGTTTTGGGATAACTAGAATCTAACATAAAATATGAAATGTAACTTTCAAATGGTTTCTATAAGATATCAAGGTCCTATGAAAAGACATATGGAAAGTTTCAAATTTCCTTAGTGTTGGCATTGGAAAATGATTTTGGCCAACTCAGGATCTACTCATTTTAGATGGTTACTTGTTCTTAGCTCTACCAAGGCACATATACCTTCAAACAGCTTCAATTGGAATATTAAGCTATTGACTAAACTAATATATTTTTCTAAAAAGGCTAACTTTAAAAACATTAATGAGTTTCTTTGTGTATACTAATAAATGATCAACATCTCATTTTAGCTATCTTCTATAAATTAGATCCTATCTTTTCATAGCTTCTTCAATTACCAAGTTCTAAGTCTCATAGTCATTATGACATTAAACAAATATCTTTATGAAAAATGTTATTCAAAATTTTGAACTTAATAGTAAATGTGTTTCCCCAAACTGATGCATTGCAAGAATAACATTATACAAAGTAGTAACCTTAATAGAATGATATATTATTATTAGCCCAAATTTAAGATTTAAAATAGCATTTATTCAATACTATGCCTATTTCAAATTAATTCTTATTTAAGCTATCACATTCAACAAGCTTAGTAAAAATGAGCTAAACCTTTGCATATGGAGAAAATAACTCATTTCAAAGGTGCCAACTATTAATCTAAAACAGGTGATAACTTAGCTAAGCAATCGATTAAGCTATGAAATAATAAAAAGCTAAAGTTAAAAGCTAAGTTAGAAGAAAAGATGGAATCTATTTATAATGCCATTGCAAAAAAATGTAAATTACAACTTTCTCCAAGCTTCTCTTTGATTCCTCCCTTTATCCCCTACAAAAAACTTGCCTCAAACTCTATTATAGGGTAGCTTGGATAGTCATAGAAATTATAAAAAATAAATATGAGTTATGACCTTAACATTTTAACAAATTCCTCATATAATAATAGGCTTTTAGATAGTTACTGAAATGATTCAATGGCCACTTTCACTTTTTGAATTAATTAGCCCTCAATGGTCAATTTATAGAAAATCTTTTCATAATTGTAATCTATCTTTATTGCCAAACTAAGCTTCTCATGTCTTGATTAGTTAACATTCTTAATTCCTTGTTTAGCATTTAATTTATTTGCACCTAGCTTGAATAATGAGTTAACCAACTCATTCAAGATAGCTCTTGTTATTAAGTAAGCTCTTTCAAACTCCTTATTCTACTAATTAATTTCAAAAATCATCTTAATTATTTACATCATTGTGTTGTCAAGAAAATATTTTTTAAACTGTGATAGATTTTCTCTTATTCTAGTGATAATTGTAAGTAAATTATGAGCTCTCTGATTCATTTGTCTATAAAAGGATTTCTTTTTCTTAATCTCTTCTATTTCTATGCTCATCTTTAATCCATGCTTTTTGAAATCTAAACTCTATAATTAGCTCCTAGAAATTTTACTATGCAATGCATTATTAATCAAGAGCCTTATTATTATTCAATTTATCTAATTCTAAGTTTATTGATCTCATTTGTTCCTTCAATTGCTGATATTCTTGCTTCTTATTTTCAAGAAATAATTCTTTTATTACTATAACTATTTTCATTTGGTCATTAAACCCTTTGGAATCTTTAAGCTCATTTTCAAACTTGCTAATATCCTCTTTATTTTTCTCTAAAAATTTCTTAATAATAGAAATTCTATCATTAACTACCTAACCCATGTCTCTCATTAAAATAACTATTACCTTAGACATATCCTAATGTGGCATGATAATCTTTTATTCACCTCGTAATTGACATTTTCTTTAGAAGGAAAAATGATACTCAATTCTGTCTCTAGCTGTGTCATATGCTTTTGGCTCAAAATTTTTCTTTCTTCTTTCTCCTTCACTTTGAATGATCTTAATGTTCCTTTCATAAGATACCCTATGATGAGTGGCAAGGTGCCCCTACACTCAACCATACGAATACAAGCATTTCACGCACAATCTGGTCAAACTCCGCAGATGGACTAATTATGGTATCTAGATAGTTATTCTTAGGTTGCAGTTTGTTGTCTTCCCATCTAGACTAGTGTTAACTTTTTCACGTATGGTTTAGTTCAAAGTGAGGTGTATGATGTGTTCCTATACTAATGCTACTCCTGGAGATAATGGAAAATAATATGAACTAAGCTAGGAGAGAGAAAGTGAGAGAGAATCTAACTAGCCTAAGTGCGATGAGCATCCATTCCTCAATCATCCATATACATCTTGGACCTTGTGCACGACTACCACTAGGATTACCAAGCGCATGGCCTAAGTACACTACTAGGTTACCAAGTAGTCACACTTGAATGCTCGTGATTAAGTCATACTCATTCCACGTTTAACAGGAGTTTAGGGTAAGAAGATGTTAACTAAGAAAGCAATAAATAACAATTGAATAAATAATTAAGCTAAGTGGATGCTACAATGATGAAGTAATCTTGATCTTTATTGTCAACCATGTGCGTGTCCAAGTATGTCACACTTGAATAAGGATGCCGTACAATTACAATCACCACACTGCGGGCATGCACTAGGAGAAAAGGGTTGAGAGGAAAAACTAATGTACTAAAAAATATTAAAAACTTAAACTTAATAACTCTAAAAAACTCCCTACCAAAATTGTCTACCTCTTATTTATAGATGAGGAGACAGGCTTCGATATCGCGTACATGATATCACGTATGCAATATCGCAGCCAAAAAAATGATAACTCATCATACCCCCATGACTAAATGAAAACTTGTCCTCACGTTACAGTGAGAACAAAATCCATTGATTGCACAGTGGATAGGTATGGGATTATTGACTAGTGAGAATGGATTCATGTCGTAGTGTGGAATTAGAATCAAAACAAAATTGAGACACAACACAAAGAATGCAAAAGAAAATCCTATAGCTACAAAATTGATGGAACTCATGTAGTTCCTAGTGGTGGTGGCTCCTCCATGGGTGTCTTTCCCTTGTCTTGTGCTTCAGGTCTTGGGACTTGATGGCATTGAAGTATGGCCTGGAGTTTCTCCTCTTCGGTTCAGGGATCCTATGTCATCCATGCTAATGTTCCGATGTTTGATGGAGTCAGCACCTCCCATGGGTAGGGTAGTTGCAGAAACATTTTATTTGCCTTGACATACCAAGATACAAACACCCGTCGTTCCTCCTCGTAGGCTCTAGCTTTGTCTTTGTATCCTTGAAAATCTGCAAGCCGTTGAGCCAAGTCTGTTATGACACCTTTTTGTCCCTGGTAGCTTGCTTTAACCACCTCACGTTCAAAATTTGTAATCTCCAATTTTTGTAATATCTTCTTGCATTCTAAAATTTTTTTTTCATATTTGATGTAGGTGGTGGCTACCTGTTGCTCGAGCTCTACTCTTGAGCACCCTTCTATTAACATGGCAAGGTTGGCATACCATAGGTTTGCCAACTCCATGTATTCTATAAGGTCCTAGATCTGCAGGTCCTAGTTCTTAACTTCAGCCTAGTGGGCAAATGCATATGTGTCCAATATGGCCTGCCAGTTAGTGTGTTGAGCACTGATAGCACTGATGTGGGCCTTGGCCATATGGATATCCTTTTCAATGATTTATTTATACATCCTCACCTGGTCTTGAAAGTGCTCCTTTAGCTTTTCATGTCTTTTAGCCTCATTTTTCCATGCACTGATTTCAATAGCCATCTTCTAATAGATGGTGCTTACCTCCTTCATTGAGAGGGTTCAATTTTCCTTGGCTAAATAGTTTATTTCCTAGTTAACCCGAATGAGTTATTCTTGTAACTACTGAAAATGTTCTTCGAAAACATTCTTTTGCTTTTCCACAGTGGTCAATCGAAGGTTGTTAGCAACAAGCTACTTGTTTTCCTCTTATAAGGCCTTGAGTGCCTTGGTATGCACATAAGTTTGCGCTTGTGCTGTAGAGGCATCCCAAAAAGCCTTCTCTTTTTCTTTTTCCTCCTTCTTATTCTTCATCAATATATTGGTTAGTTTCTTAGTTTTAAAAATATCAAGCTGGTTTGCGAGAACAAATTTTGAAGGATTCCACTGTGCTGCTTGTAGGGCCACGAGCCTTTCTTACAATTTTTGCACCTCTTCTTCAGCGTGCTCGACCCTCATCTCTATCAAGACTAGCTTCCCCTTGGTGGAAATGAGGTCTGATTGAATTATCGTAACATCCTAAGGGATGTTAAACATGTACATCATTACCTGTCTNTATATTGGTTAGTTTCTTAGTTTTAAAAATATCAAGCTGGTTTGCGGGAACAAATTTTGAAGGATTCCANAAGAGTCATTGAGGTTTCAGCCAGAGTTTGAGCATCCCTTGCTTCTGTTAGGTTTGTCGATGACACAACAGGTACATTGAATGATTCCTTAATGTGGTCTGTGACCACTTCTATGACTCCTGCTACATCTTGGTGCTGCATGACCACCACTGTGGCCCCTTCACTAGTTTCTAATTACACTTGAAAATATGTAGAGTTCCCTGAGATTTGTTGTGACGAAGTGCTCTCCTCTCCTCCTGTATGGATGGACACTTCTGCCCTTGCGTGATCCAAAGAAACCGTGGGTTGTATGGCATCATCGATGACGTGGAAGATATTTGCATCATCACAACTTTTCCAACCAACCATCTTAGCGATGGCCTAGAGATGGCTCATTGATAATCTGTAATCTTGTGGTGGTGGCAGTGGTTGATCCTACTGACCCATGCTAGGCCCTACTTCTTGTTGTTGGATGGGTCCCATGCTTGGAAGTTGGCTAGGTCCTGCAAGTTGAGCTGCAATTGGCCCTACCATTTGTTCCTTTTTTTGTTCTGGCCCCAACGTCTCACCAATGATTTTCCTTGCAGCTGGTGCCTTTAGCAGTTTAGCATATGAAGCATTTTTGGCTTTTCAGAGGACATCATTAGTGTATCCCCTAATACTAGCACATCGGCATAGCCTCCTGATAAGACAAGGGAAGGGTAATGCAAGCTTCCCTATCTTCCATTCTTCGAACTTCCTCAAGATCTCTATAAAATATAGATGAGGTAGGTTATCATTAACCTTTCCCATCAACACTACACATCCTCTTACTACATATGTTGAAATTATTTTTAAGCCCTTCGTGGAAAAGAGGTGATAAGTCCCTATTTTGAGGTAGATCCTCTCTTCCATCGTCAACTCTCCAAACGTCTTATCTTCCTTGCCATATGCCCTTTCCAACCAAACTCGTCACAAATTAGGATCTAAACAAGTAGACAACTGAGTAACCTTTGGCCCCATATTCAGAAGGTTTAATACTTTCAAAACTTGAACAGAGAAATCGACTGTCATAACACAAATGTTAACTATGGTGCCTTGTTCCTTGTTGTGCTAAAATTGGTAGGTTTCCCCTAAGTACTAGGCACCACTTTCAAAGAGGATAGGCCATAATGGGGATCCTTTGAGGTGGTCCCTAACAGCCTCTGGAGCAAACTCTACAAAGGATTCAAAATTTAATTCCACAATCACCGTAGTGAAGATGGACCTTTCATGGATAGCCTAAACACAATCCTGGGGCAATGTGAGATGTTGTCCCCATTTAGGCACTACAAAAACTCCTCCTTCTACTTGCCTTGATTGTACAGTAGTAGGGTCTTCTTGGTGGATACTAAATGATTTTTCCTCCTATTTTGCATGTTGTCCAGCAGGAACTTGTCCACCTCTCCTAAGTCGTTTACTTCCACCTTGAGCATGAACTTCCTATTGTCCACATTTTGGGGCCATCTACAATCACACAGGATCGTTAGAAAGGTTGTTACCAAAGTTAGGTTTATACCTTACTACTTGCCTTAATAAATTTTTTTTATCTCCATGTGATGTTTCCCAAAAGATTATAATATTTAATCCTCTTTTCTTAGGTGGTTTCCAAATCTAGTTTCCCAGTATAACTAAGGGGATGAAATTCTTTTTGGCACATTTATCCTTAATGTTATAACTGATTACCCTTGATAATGTCCTTTGGGTGATGAAAAATTCTAAAAAAGTTATGCGCTATTTGGCATGTGCCCCTCCCCCACGACTAAGCTGAACACTCCAGGTTTAAGTAGGTTCAGACAAAATGAAAATCGGAGGACCAGTGAGCAAGTTATGGATATGAAAGCAAAGGACATGCAATCGCAAGTTGTAGAGAGAAATTTGAAAGACTTCCCCCACGTGAATAGTTGAAAATGATGGTAAGTAGCACCAGGGGGTCACATATATATAGTTTTGTGTGACGTGATATCACGTATGTGATATCACGTACACGATATCACGGCCTATCGATATTAAGGCACGAAGGAATACACCAAATTTTGAAGATTTTTCTAAAATGAATGATGGAAACTAAGGACATGTGGACAAGTGTTAAAGGGTTCCAAGGTAATTTAACTAGTTTCAAAGGCATGAATAATTATGTGTGGGTGGAATTTAACAATAAGGGCCTTGGGTGGTAAGGGAGAGAAAAAGGCCATGTGATGGTTCATAGGAACGTTTGAATCAGAGGGTAGTAATGAGGGAAAGAACATCATTGAAAATATGTTGAGGGTAATAAATGGTGTGTGGAAGATGTGTTATGAGTACAAATTACAAAAATTATGCAAGTGGGTTCTCCCCAAAGTAGGTTCCAACCTATAATGCCCTTGCGTAATCACACTTAAAAGTGTCTGTAGGCACTAGAAGGGTTAAATGTAATCTACACTAGTTCCACAAAACACACACATGTAAGTATCACCAAAATGAGGTAATAATTCTATGCTACACAAGACATGAGCTACAATTCCATGAACAATGATATGAGATGGACTATAGAAGGGATTGTAGAGATTGAGATATGAGGTAACTGACCTAGGGCATAGTGAATTTTGCATGTAAAGCATGATTAATGTGTCATTAACCTGTCATTTCAAGATCAGGACCAAGTCCATTCCTCTGATCAGTGACATCACATTGTTTCATCCCATGATGAGAAACTATGAGAGTACCATAACAGCAAGGCGTATGATCACTTGGCATTTCATTCAACGAAGGAGTGATTTTTGCTTTGTGGCACTTCCTTTGTTTTTTTTTTTTTTTTTGATGAATGTATGCAGAATCCAGAGAAGCTGCCAACCTTCATGCATGGGTGCATGTCTTTCCAGTGGGAGCCCCTAGAACAACACTGAATTTTTTTATTTTTGAGTGTCGTTTGATTACTCTTACTCCCAATTTGCGTTAGATCTACAAGGATGTTAGTACAACCACGTTGCGTGATAACTCTCATAGATGTCACCAAAGAGAATCCGCAAGTCCTCTTGATGTCACACCCTTAATCATTCCCTCTTGATCCATCCTTCTTCATTCCAGGTACAATGAACACAAAATTAATTTTAAGTTTTAATAATGTCAAGAATATCACTGTACCCTCAAACAAAACCTTTTATTTGTAGAATGGATGAGTGGGTGTA
>MNCI01000286.1:268733-284658 GCA_015680685.1 Gnetum montanum | reverse complement strand
ATGGACCTTTGTTAAGTTGAGATTTTGGTCACATTGATGTTTTTCAACACTCTCCCATCTAGCCATTTCTCCTTCTTCTTTTGCTACTCGCTTAATAAGCTCTTGGAATTAATGGATTCATAGTTTGTATAGTTGACCTTGGGCATACATTCCTAAGGTCTCTCTTATTTCATCACAAAGCCCATCAATGATATGGTACATTAGCCTTTCCTCAGATAACTCATGACCTAGACAGTTTTTTAACAGTGCATAATATCTTTCTAAGGCCATGTCCAAGGGTTCATGTTGTGCTTGTTTCCACTCTTGGATTTGTTTCCTCAAGGCTGACACTCTTGCATAAGTTTGATATCTTTCGTTAAAGAGTTCTACCATTGTTGCCCAACGTCAAATTGACTTTGGTTTTAATGATCTATACCATATTTTTTCTTGGCCAACGAGTGTCATAGGAAAGAGCTTAAGTTTTTTCCAACCGTTATCAATGTTGTTCCATGCACAGGCATTGTAGAAGGCTTGTAAATGTTGTTGTGGATCTAAGTCATAGCCTCCTAAGCAATTGGAAAAGTTTTTTAAATCGAGCCTAGGTAGGTGGCTCTCTTTACGATGCCTACGGGAGATTTGGACAGCCTCTTGTATTTGCGTTAGCTTGTAGTGGCCAATAGGGGTTCATCGTCATCGAGTAGGTTATGCTTTCATGCGTTGGGATGATGTTGCCTTCATTTACGTTTATAAGAAAGCCCCACCTTAGATTGCGTACTCCAATATTCATTGTCATATAATTCGTTGGTTCTCCAATAAATTTCCTCACTAGATGTGGCATTTTCGTAATCTTGTAGGAGAGGCATGGTTGTGAGATTGTGTGTGAATTTGTATGTGAATTTTCATAACTATTTCTTCCTAACAGATATGTCATTAATCCCTATACAACAACCTTGTATGATATAACTAATCTAGATAACTAGCATCATCCCTAGCAATGGCCCCAATGATGAGTGGCGAGGTACCCCCTACACTCAACCATACGAATACGAGCATTTCATGCACGATCCAATCGAACTTCACAAACAGACTAGTTATGGTATCTAGACAGTTATTCTTAGGTTGCAGTTCACTATCTTCCCATTTGGACTAGTGTTAACTTTGTCATGTATGATTTAGTCTAGAGTGAGGTGTATGATGTGTTCCTATACTAATGCTACTCCTGGAGATAATGGAAAATAATATGAACTAAGCTAGGAGAGAGAAAGTGATAGAGAATCTAACTAGCCTAAGTGCGATGAGCATCCATTCCTCAATCATCCATACACATCTTGGACCTCGTGCATGACTACCACTGGGATTACCAAGTGCATGGCCTAAGTACGCTACTGGGTTACCAAGTAGTCACACTTGAATGCTCGTGATTAAGTCATACTCATTATACGTTTAATAGGAGTTTAGGGTAAGAAGATGTTAACTAAGAAAGCAATAAATAACAATTGAATAAATAATTAAGCTAAGTGGATGCTGCAATGATGAAGTAATCTCGATCTTTATTGTCAATCATGTGCGTGTCCAAGTACGTCACACTCGAATAAGGATGTCGTATAATTACAATCACCACACTGTAGGCATGCATTGGAAGAAAAGGGTTGAGAGGAAAAATTGACATACTAAAAAAATATTGAAAACTTAAACTTAATAACTCTAAAAAAATCCCTACTAGAACTGTTTACCTCTTATTTATAGATGAGGAGACAGGCTACGATATCACGTATGTGATATCGTGTATGTGATATCACATACACGATATCGCAACCAACAAAATGATAACTCATCACCCTACTAGAAACTCTAGAGTGGTAAGATGAAGATTCAAGGATGAAGCTCTCATTATTGCTACTAATGAATTAGCTCTTGTTATTGTTCCTAGTATTACTACTAATGAATTAGCTCTTGTTGTTGCTCTTGCTACTATTGCTTAGGTAGTTTTTGTTGTTGCTCTTTCCTTATTTTAATCTTATGAATTTAAGCTTTCCTTACTATCTAAACTCTTAGAAATTTAGCATTATCAAAAGAAAGCCTCTTATTAGGATATGCTTCTTTAGAGTTATTAAGCTTTAAAGAAAAATAATTTTCTTCCATTATTACAAGGTGCTCCTTGAAAAAATCCATGGATAATGGGTAATCTCTGCTCTCTAGCCAACAACATAGTTTCACATTGGGCTTATCATATAACATTCTTGGGAGTGTTAATTTTCCCTCTACTTCACCATTTCTTGATTTGCCTCCTTGTCTATAGTTCTTTGATAGACACTATTTATGTTGTCTAGTTGATGCACTTTCCTAAGCTTTATTGTTGAGTAAATCCTTTTGGGAAAAACTAGTAAATCACATTATTCTATATGCCCTTTGGTCATTCTTTTTAAGTGTTCATCATGGATGAATTTTCAAAAACCAAACTTCATAGGAAACTTTTTCTTGCATATATAATCATATACAAAGGACTCTTCCACATCTATCTTTCCAATTCCAAAGCTACCAAATATGGAGTACAAATATAGGGATCTTACGAGCCTATCCTTCGAAAAAACTATGAATATTACCATAAATATTTCATGAAAAAAACAGCTCCATGGCATTTGTTCTTGATTTCTTCTATTATTTGATAATCTATTTTGGATGAAAAAATTCTCAAAATGAATCTAAATAATATGGGATAAACACAATTCATTAAGAATTTAGGCCCTTGTAAGTTGAGATAGCTTTTATGATAAATTATTGAAAAGAACTCATAGTAGGGGTCTTCTGGTTGAGTCCTATGCTATGAACTATAGTTTATAAATATGGGTGTTCTATGCCTTGACTTAGAAACTTCACTCAAAATGCAATCCATAAAAATTCAACTTAAACTTAGTTGTGCTTCCTACTCATGAATTTTTGATAGGCTTAGCTACAACACATCATTCATATATTGCATAGGAAAGAAATTTCTATTATTTTCTAGTGTTTCTATTATTCAAAGATGAAAGTCCTTAATAGAATTAATTTCCCACCCTAAATAGAAACAAAAATTTGAAATAAAAACTCTATGAGGGAACCTAAGCATAGTGGCCTTCATAATGACACTCTTGTATTCCTAAGCTTTGGAAAGCTATTGCAATGTCAGCTTGACAACCTTTTCAATCATAGGATGTAGTAAGAATTTCCTAGTCAAGACCACATCATTGATATACTATTATTTCCTCTTACTAATATTTGTGTCACATCCTCATTCCAAAATGGTTTCATTGCATAACAAAGATGATGTTACTTCATAACAAGTATTGTAATTATTGTAATAAGATCCAAAAGAGCAAGTTTTAATTAAGACCCAAAAGAACACATTGTAATAACAAGCATGTCTCTTGAGGTGACCTTTGGACATTTGACCTAAGGAATTTATACCTAAGCATTATAGGTCATATTAGCATGAAGTTCTAGAGCTAGTAAAGGTGAGTAATAGGTGTCACTAGATGAAGCAAGATAGGAAGATGACTAGTCATCCCTTCTAGCTAGTTGTAGGCCTAACTATGGTGGCAATGCTAAATAGCCTCTAAGGGATAGATGCTGAATGAAGATAACCCCAAGGAACACTCATAGCATGACCCAGATACATTATTCCATTTTAATAAAACATTCTTTTCTTTTTTTCTTCTACATTTTCCTATTATTTTTATATGCAGAATCTCAAATGTAATGTATATTTGATGTTTGCCATGACATCTAAGAATAGGATATTACATTTGGTATTATAACAAACCATGACCCAAGGGCTAATCAAAATGAAGGACTAACTATAATTTGATGATGAATCAAGAACCCATGACCTAAGAAGAGTTATGAACCATCACCATGAGATGTGCCTTATATGTGAGATTAACATGTAAGCAAGAAGATATTCTTCTAGTGATTTTCATGGACACTGGATTAGACATCTATAAGAGACAATGAATGTGCATCATGTTTAACATGAACCCTATCAACCAACAAGATTCTTTAGTGACTTTCATAGATATTACTGACTAGAAGATTTGATTATGCCTCAACAAGGTACATCAACCACAAGAGATATTAGATACCCATCTTGTAGTATTGTTATAATTTTAATTGATTAAGGTTATTTCAAGTTCCATCCCAAGTCTAGTAACCATGGCCTAAGTTGATCTTATCTTATTTGCAACTTAGTTTCTCTAAATACCTAACACCTGTAACTTAGCATTGTTCATTCTCTACCTAAGACCTATACATTGGTAAATTTAAGGTGGTCAACCTAGTCAAAGGTTTATTTCATCCTACTTAACCAATAAGGCTTATCATAAGATCCATAGGGAAACCAACACTTAATGGCTAATGTTGTTAGGTCTTACTTGGCTAACCCTTTCCTTAGTATCTTGCTAGGGTATAACCATGATCTAAGAGAATAGGTCTTCTTCAGCTGAAAATTTTTAAAGATATATGTATTCCATTTTGGTCAATATATCATTTATAATCAAATACAAGTCACCTAGAAGTCTTCATGAAGTCCATACATCAACCTAGTAATGTCAATTTAGCAAAATAGGCTATTTTGATTCTTTCAAATCTTAAAAATCTAACTTATGTTCTACACATTGATGCCTAATGCATAGTACTCATCAAGATAATTTCAATAGTATAAATTTTATGCCAATTAGACATAAAATTTGGGAGATATCATCATTTAAAGATTCTCATTATGTGTACTTTATAAAAATAATAAATTATTAATTATTAAAATAAAAAAGTGATCAAAGCTTTTATTCCAAAAACTTAGGCAAATAGCCAACTATCGCTGCTTCCTATGCAAAATTTACGTCATAGAGCTCCAAAAATTAGTTTTTTCTCCTTGCCCAACATGATGCTTCAAGACCCTTAAAGGCTCAATTTTAGCATAACTTAGGCATATGATGTCCATTTCTAATATATGAATAGTTGTTTCTAACATTTTTCAACCTTCTAAACTCAATGGTAAGATCAAATTCCTCATCTAGGTATCCAACAATTAGGTGACATCTTAAACTATATAGTAAGTGGTAATAACTTAGACTAACTAACCATTTATAATAATTTAATTATTGGGACTAATGATCTAACCTTGTTGGCCATCTTGGGCCTTAGGATTAGATTCTTAGACTATGTAGATGGATAGTCTTAGTTTAGTATGTCATTAGTTACACTACTAGAGTTAGTGTTCTGAGGGAGGTAAAATGGTTGTTAAGAGTCTAGGTAATGTAGCTAATTATTATCAATCCAAAAAAATAATTAGTTGGAAACTTAGTTAGTTAACCAAAATAATCAATAAGATGTATACCACTTTAGCCTCCAACCAACTCATGCAACAACACCATTCGAGAATGGGAATGTGATAATTTAGCTTTACAATCCCATATGATTTGTATGCTATTCTAGCACTAATATAAATGTATCACTCAGCATTATTCTTGAAACATAGCTTATCTTTTTTTATATATGATTTCAATTATTAACCTATAGATCACATCACAAATAATATCTATCCTTGGCTAGAATCCTAACTTATGCAAACCCATTTTTTCATAAATTTAATACCATTATTCCATTAATTGGAAACCTATAAGCCCAACGTTTTTGGCAATGTCATGCTTTTCATCAAAGATAAATAAATCATCTCTATCATGTTCCATCTCCAAGTACTCAACATAAATCTACTATTGAAGTTGAAAGACAATAACATTAAAAAGATGAAAATAATTAGAAATATAGAAGGTGTCAATATCTTGAAAATTTTGGAATGATTCCTTTCTTTTCTTGTGAGACATTTTGAAAACCTTAAGAGCTAGAAGTTGCATTGGAGACTTGAAACTTAGTTCAATATTCACTCTTAGCTATGTAACTTTACTCTATTCTTAGAGGTTTTAAAGGTTAAAATTTTCTAACTTGATAACCTTTTCTTATTTGAAAAGAATCCCAAATTTAATTTTCTTGTATCAAGGTAAGTCATTTGAATCAAATCTTTCCATTTTTTCAAGAGCTTTGTAATATTTTAAATTCTCCAAACTACCTTTTTAATTACTTGGATTCAAATTCTTTTGATCAATAAGCTTTTAAAATTAATATAATGTAATAGCAAAACCTAACTGATTCAAGGTTCAAATCATATCTCTTATCAATTTAACTAAATTTATCCCAAACTATTGTTGTTAAGGCTTGATTACAAGCTAATGTAAAGTAAACATTATATAAGCTTTCTCTAATAGTTGAGCTCTTAAAATAAAATTTAAATTTTAGTAATACTTTTCTTAAGCATTGGTAGGCCCACTCAATTTCTTGTAGAACCAAATTTAAGCCTCCCTTTAAAATCATTTTGAGATTCTACAAGGCCTTCTTAACATGGCATTAATGCCTTGAGTTGATCTTTAGAACCATTTTTTATTTCTAGTGGCTTTCTATAGAATGAGCTCCTTCTAACCTACATTTTATTCTAAAAATAAATTTTGATTCTACATGATTTTGTGTTATCATGATGGGTCATCTACTCATGTAGCACATTGAGCTTTTTAGTAGAACTGATTTCAAGCTTCTTTTTAAAACTACTTTTTAGTTCTAAAAGCCTTTTAGCTCTTTTTAGAAAAATATTTCCTATAGTCCACTTAATTGTTTAGGCATCCAAACTATTAGAACCAAATATTACTTCTAGTAGCATTCTTTCATCAATACCAAATAATTCATACATGGTTCTATACTTTTTGTTTATTTATCATGGGTTCCAATTCTCTTGTAGAACCATTTTGAGCTTAATTTTGATTCTAAAACTTTTGATAATGTAGCAAGTGTAGATGGAACTTTAACTTCTCATAGAATAGACACTGGGTTTCTTCTAGAATCAAATTTTTCTTCTAAGCTTTGGCTTGTAGAATTAATGTTTGATTTTAAAAGCTATTTCCATAAATTAAAGCTAATGTTTCTAGGCACAACTAAAGCTTTCTTGTAGAACCAAATTCATGAACTTCATCAAAATTAATTTTTTATTCTACAATCTTCACAATATGATTATAACATGCCATAACTTACATGATACTAAGACTTTTAGAGCTAATTTTGGTGCTACTAAATGAAGGACTAATGTTAGTATATTCATTATGGTTGATGTGAGGAAAGAGTCTAATAGAAACAAAAATTGATTCCTTTTCATGTGCTCTTTATAGAGCCAAACTTGTAGAATTGAATTTTGGTTCTATGAAATGGTTCTAAATAACTTTGTCAAGATCTCTCCTCTTTCGAACTTCACTAGTCCACACTATGCTTAGTTGGATTAAAAATTTTATTTAGCACATGCCTATTTTCTTAAGTTCCTTTACATAATTCTTATAATCTTAATAAAATTTCTAAGCTCATTTCATCCTATCTTTTGAGTAAAACAAGCTCTTAATCATAACCTATGCTATGACTTAATCTAGGTCTTACATCCAAAAGGTATAAGCTTATCCCATAAGCTTACATGAGGGAAGCTTCGTAGAAGCCAAAATCCATTTTAATGATGGATTCTTATGGCACTTCTTCTATAATAACTGAGCCCTTATTTAGAATCAAATTTTGGTTCTACCAAAAGAAGTTGTAGACATGCTTCTATCCCCACCATGATCTATGTCTATTGAGAGGTAAAAACTAATTTAGTTATATTTTACCCTAAAGCTTGATTCTAACCTTTGGGTAGTACTTCCATCATTGTGGGTTTTTTCCTTATGTGTTTTAAACTTGCAAATGTAGAAAAGCTTCATAGAATCAAATTTTGGTTCTAGCCATAAGCTTGAGTAATTAAATAATCATGAGTAGTGAGATGTTATAGATCCAAAATGCTATCATTAGTTTATCAAGTTCATAGATTTTGATTCATGTAAAAGGATTTTTTACACTATAAACTCAATAGCTTTTGGTCCATTTTGCTAAATTATTTTATCATTTACTAGAGCTTAATATTGAAGATATGTACTTAACTTCTCTCTGTAGTGATTACTATTATGATTCAATGGAAATTTCTTAAGCTAGATTCAAAATCTTGGTTTTAAACATGTAACTCCATTAACTTGACTTTGAAAGTATGAGCTTTCATTTTTAGATTCTTCTACCTTTACCCTTTTTAGTTTATCAAAAACTTGTGCTTAACTTTTAAGCATCCATCCCTTAATAAAAAGTTCATTTAAGCATGGAATCCATGCATATTTTAGGCCTTTGATTACAATCACATATTTCCTTAGAACTATTTCTTAGCTCTTTATGAAAGAATTTCCCATTTGATGTAAACCTTTAAGTTTATCCCAACTACACCATGGAATGATAGAATTATATCAATACTTAAGAAGTCTCAAATTTTCTTAGAAAGTCTCAAACTCAAATTTGTAAAGTCTTAAGTTTTTTATGAAAACTTCTAAATGAACACTTAGTGGGTTTAAGGTGAGATTGAAGTGAAAAGTCATATTTTGAAAGACTTTTTATTATTGAAGACCATTAAACAAGAGTTTTGAAGAACCTCAGATATCACATGAATATTCAGGTGGGAAGTCCCAACATTTTTGGGACATCCTCGTTAAAGGATAAACATCCCAACCAAAAAGTAAATGCCCCAACCTAGGATGGATGTCCCAAATTTATTGTGAATGTCCTAGCAATATGAAAAATGATCTCAAACTTCCATGTCTAGCTAGGATGGACGTCCATCCTAGAAGATGGACATCCCATAGGATGAACTTTTAAGCCAAAGTATGAACATCTCACTAAAGTTAGAGTAGATGTCAAAGTGGATGTTCCAGCAATTCTTAGACATCCCATCCAAATGCTAGCCCTTGTAGAGTGAGAATTCAAGTCTCAAATGGGATGTCCCAAGTAGCTATTGGAGGAAACAAAAAATTCATTTCTATTCATTTCTCAAACTCTAATTCTCCAAAGGAAACTTTCTTATATGCAAGGGTTATTAAAAAACATGTTCAAACCTTTACCAATACAAGAAATCCAAGGAAATCATGGAATTTATCTCATTAGATTAGACATGAAGACTTTAGCATTGATTAAGTATTTGCATCGGATGAGCTTTTGAAAGGGTTGCCATATTTCTTAGGTTATTGAGAGCTACACAATCATTGCTATATCATTCTCCTAGGGTTTTTATTGATTTTGATGTACTATTTTATTCATGATACTCTGATCTATTGATCTATCATTGTTATATCTTTGATGCAAGCCTATCTTTACTTTCTAATTATTAAGTTTGGTGATATTTGGAATTAATATGAATTTGAACAATTTATTCCATTTGGAACACTAGTAGTCTAATTCTTTGATTTGAGTTAATATATTATATTATTTTCTACTATGCTATTAATTTTTAGCTATTATGCATTTTGGCTTAAGCATTAGGGCTATGAGACTATCTTACTTGATGAGCAAGTTAGGTTTCATACATAATGGGCTATTGTCTTATAATTTTTAATTTTATTTAATTTGCAATTTTTGTGCCCCTCTACATGTTGTTTATGGATGCTTACTACTTTGCCTATAAATTCTATTAGCATCCTTCAATTTTCATTAAACTGCACTTACTTTTTTTACATAATGAATTTCAAGCCTAATCCTAGGTTAGTATGGTCTTACATTTTAGTGATAAATACAACCTAAAAATTTAACCAAATTAATTTTTAGCTTACGATGAGTCTTTGCAAGTTACAACTAGCTTACAATCCCTCACTATGACTAGCTATGAGTTACACCTAGCCACAACTACATGCCTAACATAGCCAAAATGCACAAATGAACTTCAAACAACTCCAAATTACACTTACAAACTTTCTGAGATCCTTAGAACAAACAAAGCTAGGAAAATTGCAACTTAAAATGGTCTTCCACCCTTCAAAAGTTAAGCTTAAGTGAATAAATGTTTAAGGATAGTAGTGATACCCCACTTAACTAGTTGATTTTTATAAATACAAATAACATCATTAATATTTTGATTCTTTCAATGAACCAAGTACTTAAATTTCTTTTCCTTATTTGTAGATGAAGCTTTTTTTTCTTTGAAATTATTTCCTTTCTCTCTATGAAATACTTATGATCAACATAATAGCCCTCAAATCATCCAAGTTGCTCTTCATAGTATCATCATCAATTAGCTCATGATAATGAATCAAATCTATAATATTAAACACAAAAGACATGCCAACATCATCAAACATTAATATTTTAAAATCATTAGCATGAATTTTGATCTTGATTTTGAAAGGCCCCATATTCTTAACTTTCAACTCAGAGAAGTTCACTTCCGTCAACTTCTTCTTCCTCAAAAAAATCTAAACAAGATTACCAAACTCAAATTTTAACTTTCTCTTATCTGTTTTCTTCTTTTGGAATATTTCTTTAGCCTTATTTATTAATCATATCCTCACTTAGAAATGCAAATCCTTCATGTCTTAAATAAATTGAATGTTGATTGTGCCTCCCCATCAAAATGCTTCAAATCATCCAACATTCTTGGATTCTATACATAGTTTTCTATAAATGGACATTTTCCTATGTTGGAATAAAATGCATTATTATAGAAAAATATGGCATGGAACGATAAATTTTCCAAACAATTAGACTAAATATCTTAAGATTTTCGATGCGTTGGAGATTCACAATTTGGGATAAATATTGACAAACTGTTAAACCCATGAAAACCTAATTCGGAGCAGGGCCCGCATGTTCAAGTTTTGGTTTTTTGGCAAGGACACGGTGGCTACGATGTGCCCACGCAGCGCAGTTGCACGCTGCATTTTTCATTCTAGGTTTTTTTCAAAAAAAATGACGTAGTGTCTCGGAAGGCGGCAACAGGAAACCCCATATTTGGGTAGATTTGATTGCAGTGATTGTCGTTTTGTCTACCGTTGATCTTTAACTCAAGATTCAAGTGCTTTATGGCCATATTATCGGCGTCAAGCCCGTTCAAATGGACGTGGAGCTTCCTTCATGCAAGGGTATGGACAAATCCTTAGCCGCTTCTACTTCTTCACTTCAAGGAAGTTCTCCCAACTCAGAATCTTTGGATTTTCTTTTACCTGATGACATCTTTGAATCTGTTTCTCAAGATTTTTCTGCATGCTTTATTTTTTTTTCAAATAGTGGGTTTTCTACCTTGATCATTAAGCATCAATTTTCATATTAAAAATATTTTACAAACCCACAGGATACAGGTCTTACACACTCGCTACTATGCTCGTAATTTTGTCCTTGTTGAACTTTCTAAGGCTTCTCACATTGAGAAATCTCTCTCTCTTCGGATTTTTCCTGCTCGTAATGCTACACTTATCACTTGGGCTTGGAAATTTGATTTCAATGTCAAGGACCCAGCCTTTAATATTATCCCTTGTTATGTAGATCTTCCTAATCTTCCTTTAATCTTTTCATCTTTTGAGTGAGACATAGTTAGCACCTTGGGTCAAGTCATCTCCGACCATGGAATCGAGGTTAACGGGGCTCAGTTTTGTCGCTACTGTATCGAACTTGAAATTTCCCAAAAGAAAACCACTTTAACCTTAGGAGTTGGGGAAAATTTTTTACTCAAAAGGTAGACTAATTTTATCTTCCCAACTCTTGTAGCTATTGCCATCGTGCAGAGCATCACATTTCTACCTGTCCCTTTCTAGCTAAGAAAAAATCCCAAACAAATCCTCCCAAATCCAATCCTATAGTCACTCCTCAACCTAACCCATCACTTGATCCCATTAAGTTTGGTTCTACTTCTAACAATGCTCCACACCTTTCTTCCTCATCTGCTCCCTCTAAGGCAAGAGTCTTCCAATCCCATTCTCTCATTAAGGCTAGGTCCAAGGCACCAATCATCCAATCACACTTAGTCAAAGATTCACTTTTATGTGATGAGTTTGTAATGGTAGGGGGAAAGAAAAGGGCCAAAGCATCTAAAACCACTATTCCCCCTTCCTCTCCTTTGCCCAAAACTAACCTAGCTTTAACTGTTAATACAAGCAACTCCTTTGCAATTCTTTCCACTACTATGATGACTACATTCCTAACCCAGATCCTTCTACTGCCCTATCACTCATAACATCTAGAGCTTTGCCATGAACCTCCTATCTTGGAATGTTCGAGGCCTAACTGATAGGCTTCGTTGCAAATGAGCCAACAACTTCCTCTCTAATCTAAATCTCACTTTGGATTTCCTCCTTCTTCAAGAAATCAAGATCTCATCCAACCAATTATCTCTTTTAGCCCATTGGTTTCTCCCCCATTCTTTTATTCTCACTACTTCTCATGAGTGTGGCAAAGGTGGAGCAACCATTCTTTTTCCAGCCTATTGGAAAGACAAACTCCTACGGCATGGGTCTGATTCAGGTCATAGAGTGGCCTAGGCTGTTTTCTCCTCCTCACATGGTCCCTTCAGAGTTTGTTCTATTTATGCTCCCAATGACTCTACCAAACGGGCCCAATTGTGGCATGAACTCACTCATAGCCTCCCTTCTATTCCTTGGATTTTTGGTAGTGATTTTAACATGATGTAATTCTCTCATGATAAGCTTGGGGATGTTTTCTCTCAACTTCCTCATCAAGAATATCAAGCCTGGTCAAATTTTAAGAAATGNCGTACGCGATATCGCGGCCTAGTGTAAACCGCGTCTCATCACTCTCTAAACAACTTCACTTGGAACAATCTTCGTAAGGGACAGGCTCACATTTATAGTTGGTTAGATAGATATTTTTTTTCCACTCTTTCTTTTTGGCAGACCCTTTCTACTACTAAAGTCCACCAACACGTAACCTTATCATATCATTTCCCCATTACTTTATCTATGCAGATCTATAATGACCACCAACGATGGAATTATCATCTCTTTAGGCTACATAGTCAATGTTTCTCTTCTCCTCCCACCCAACAACTTCTTTCTAGCCTTTGGAATGTTGAACCTAGACACTTAGGTCTAAAGGGTTGGATCCACTGGTGGCTTCGGACTACTAGTAGAGTTAGGAATCTTGCCCGTCATTTTGGTAAGGAAGTTGCCTCTCGTTCTTGGCAAGAGTACACCAACATATGCTCTACCATTGAGCACCTTACAACCAAACTAACTGATGATCCCTTCAATAGTTACCTACAAGGGGAGCTTGCCAGAGCCTGTATAGCCTTTCAACATTGGGAAGTATATAAGGCATTAGGTGCCTTGATTAAAAGCCAAATCACTTGGCTAAACATTCAAGATGAGCACTGTAAGGAATTCTTTAGGTACCTTAACTGGTCCTCCACTTCACCCTCTTTAGATAAACTCTCCATAAATGGATCCATTATCATTGACCAAAATAGTCTTCTCTATTATCTTAAGGAACACTTTGAGGCCTTATTCATGACTACTCCTATGGATCCCGAATCCTTCGCGGCCACCACTCTAAATTATCCTAGACTAGTTAATTCTTCTATGCTAATAATTTTAGAAGCCGATATTACTCCAGCTGATCTTTGATAGGCTTGCTTTAACCTAAGCCCCGGGAAAGCCCCTGGTTACGATGGTTTTCCAGTCGAATTTTTCCAAAAGCATTGGGATTTGGTAGGTTTTGACCTCTTCCATGTTATCAAAGAGGCTACACTTACTGGTCCTTTGGGACCAATATTAAACCAAGGGATTATTCATCTTCTCCCTAAATTGGGAGATCCTACTTGTATCTCCAATTGGCGACCTATCACCTTACTTAATGTGGTTTACAAAATTTGGGCTAAATTTTTGGCTTTGCGATAAAAGAAAATCCTTGCTCTTATTATTTCCCCCCAGTAGACTAGCTTTGTCCCAATAAGATACATATTAAATAACATGGTGGCTACTTGGGAAGGTCTTAAGTGGGCTGAGGACGAGGGTCAGGATATCCTCCTGATGAAGCTTGACTACACTAAAGCCTATGATAATATTAAGTGGGACTTCATTATCCAAACCATGACTAAATTGGGTTTTGGCCCTAAGTTCATTCATATGGTAGAATTCTTATTCTCAGATGCTACTGTATGAATCGTGACTACCTTCGGCATCACTTCTCCCTTTCCTATTCATAGGTATGTTAGGCAAGGCTGCCCTCTTGCTCCTTCCTCTTCATCATTGCTATTGATTTTCTCTGTCATCAAATCAACTTGGATATTCAAAATAATGTTTTATCTAGGGTTCATCTATCTTCTCCTCAACATCAACTCCTCAATATGCATTTCGGTGATGACTCCTTTTTCCTTATTCAAAGCAATGTTGTTAATGTGCAGTGTCTCTTGTCTTGAGTGGAGCAATATTGCTCCCTCTCTGGATCTATTATAAATTGGCATAAATCTNCTTGAACGATTATTTTGAGACTTCATGTGGTCATCTAAAGACTCCCAAAAAGGCTTTCATCGTGTTGCCTAGAATATAGTAACTCTTCCTAAGAACAAAGGTGGATTGGGCCTGTTGAACTCCTTTAAGCAAGGTCTCACCCTTGTTACTAAGTGGTCGGTTCAGCACCTGGATGCCCCCAATATTATTGGGAATCTTCTTTAGTTAAGGCTTCGACAAGCATTCCCTAAGAATAAGTCCATTTGGAAGGGTATCCACCCTGTTAATTAGATCCTTTCTCCTCATGATATTATCATTCCTGGAACACATGTTTTCAAAAGCATTTGGAAGGCTTGGTAGGTATTACATTCTCATGTGAATTGGAATAATGTTCATATCAATCCTACTCTCCTTTCTAAGATTTTCCCTTGGCGGTTGCCCCTATCACCTGCTCCTCTAACCACCTCAAATGCTAGGATAGCCACTATTTGGTTTCAAAAAGGAGTTGTTTCCCTTAGATGTCTTCGTCTCACCGATTAGTGGATTACTTGGGATATGTTCGAAAACTTATATGGGGCTTCCAGAACTATGCACCACTACCTTAACAGACTTTATCACTTCATTCATTAGTACTTGCATTTGAATGCTTCGGTTCCTAGTCTCTTCCATGGTCTTCAGTGGATTAATGGACCAAGCCTTCTACCCTATAAACCACATGTGCCCTTTCAGTTGTTGCATGACTCCACAAAGAAGAGTCTAAACAGTTTTGGCTCCCCCTCTTCTCACGAGTTTGGAGCCTTTCAACTCTTCCAAAAATTAAACATTTTCTTTGGTGCCTCCTTCATCAAGGCCTACCTATCGGCAAACGTCGTGAATACCTTGGGATTCCAAATCCTAATTTTCCTCTCTATGGAGGTCTTGATGATTTTTTCCACATTTTTTGGCATTTCCCCTTTGCTCACTCTTCATGGGAGTGGGTTTCTAAAGTTTTCCCTTTGTGCAAGTTTTCCCATGAGGATATCTTGTTCAGCTTTCTAGCCATCCCCTTTGCTGACCTTCAGTTTCTTTGGGAAGTTATTAGGCCCCTCGTTCTTTACTATATATGGAAACACAGATGCACTACTCTTTTCCAGAACACTAATCCGTCTAACTCTAACCATTTAACTATTATGGAAAAATTTCAAATTCTTTTCCTTGTGCATTTCCAAGTTATATCTCACACTTCTAAGTTAAATTTGGATACTAATCAGTTGATTTATTATTTGCAGCCTTGGAGCAAATACACCAATTCATGCACTCTTTTCCTCATCTCAATCTGCTACATCGGAGTGTCTCATCATAATTTTGAGCATTTTTAGCTCTTTGTTGTTCCCATGGTCTTATTAACTCACATTTCTTATTAATTCCTAGCATGAGGTTGCTCTTTGGAATGTACTCCCACACCCTATGAAGGATTATGTATCAAGATGTTTTCCTTCAACATCTGCATTTGACATTGTTCTTCTCCCTATTTAACCATCAATATGTTCAGATGTTGATCATGTACTTAATCTCATTTAATTAATAAAATTCTCTTTTTGGGGTCCAAC
>MNCI01000286.1:219154-268588 GCA_015680685.1 Gnetum montanum | reverse complement strand
CCCCCCCCCCCCCCCCCCCCTAAATATCTTAAGATTTTCAATAATAATTTATTCACCATTTTAGTTTACCCATTAGATTAAGAATGGTAGCCACTTGTAAAATTTCATTTGGTTTCCAAATCCTTCACAATGATATCCAAAAATGATTGGTATATTTTTAATTCTCATCACTCACAAATGCTCAATGGAATTCCATGCAATTTCAAAACATGCTAGAGAAAAAAATACCATATGAGATGCATTACTTACCTTCTTGCATGGAAAAAAGTATGTTATCCTGGTTAATCTACCCATCACAACCAACATTGAATCATTTCCATTTTTATTTTTAAAAATTGCTTCAATAAAATCCATTGACACACTTCCATGATGACTTAGGAATAGGAAAATATAAAAAATGTTCATGTATTTCCCTTTTTACCCTTGAATTTCTAACATGTCAATCATTCATTCATAAATTTTGAAATTTCGATAAATATACCTAGCCAATAGTAGCTCCTTCCCATGAGCTCAAGGATTTTCTCACTAATCATTTTCATCATCATCTTAGCCTTGTTCCAATAAAATGAGGTTAGCTACATGAGTTTTCTTTTTTCTTTCTTTACCATTAAACTCTAAGATTCGGCATGGTTTTATAGTTGGATGCTAATGCTCCTTTCATGTCTAAGCTTGGAATCAACATTAATGAAGTTTTTCATACCTCCATAATTCTTTTCTAAAATAATCTTGTGCCTAAAATTGCAATTGTAAATATACGCTTTTCCATTCTTGAAGAGAATATCATTTTGCATTTGGTAATTCCTCCATTGATTAGCTCTCCCAATCAAAGGGTCTCTCAAATCTTTACAAAACTTTCCAAAATCATCATTACTAATGTACAAGTAAGAAAAATCATCCATACCTTTCACTTATGATAGAATGAAGTTCATACATTCATTCTAGATAATGCTTCAAACACCGCATTTCTCTTCTCATTTCTATGTTTCAATATGAAATTGAATTCTTAAAATTATACCATTCATTTCATGTGTTTAACACTCAACTTATTTTAGAAATTGAGAAATTGTAGTGCTTTGAGATCAATCATTCATTTAAATTATTTGAGCAATAAATAGTATCTCTAATGTTTGATGGCATGGAGAATTGCATACAATTTCATCTCATAAACACTATATTATTATCTTTGTTCATCAAGCTTTTCAGAAAAGAAGACAGTAGGTCCACTTCTTTGGAATAAAACCACATCAATTGCAAGTCTTCTTACATTCACGACCACTTAAAAATCTTTTGAAATTTTGAGAATTCAAACATGTTGGTGATCGTTTGGGACCACCAACATTTTCCTTCAGTCTTGTGACTGGTCTCTAGAAACACCAAGGCCCAAATGCCTTCAAATAAACTCAGTGGTAATAGAGTGAACTAAGTGTAACTGTGTGTTTGCTATTATGAATGTTGAAATGCTTGAGTTTGTATATGAAATTGTAACTAGCTATTATAATAGAAATTTAACTAACCTTGTTGAATACTGTAAGCTATTAAAAATTTCTATTTTGTCAAGTCACTTAATCTACATAATCCCTATAGTACATTTCTTGAAACAAATAAAATTTCACCAAAATGTTTAAGCATAGTTCTATAGAAATCTATTCCTAGCTTTTCTCAAAGAGAAAGATCCACAAGAAAGTTAGAAATAGAGCGAGATTCAGTGGATTTTAAAAGAAAAGAAGAGAAAAAGAAGATTTGTGTGGAATCTCAAACATTTAAGCAAGATAAACTTAACATGAGGAAACACTTTGAAATAAAGCTATTCCAATTTGAACTAAAGTATTACAAATTATACAAACAATCTAAGCTCAACAAGCAATTTCGTAAAACTCTAATTAAACTACCAAAATGCTTCATAAACGACAAAATACAAGCTATTATTTGGCTAGTTAATAGTTGTCAAAAATTGCAAACAATTCAAAAAAGATTTAAATATTTCAAGATTAAAATATCAAAGAAAAACTTTAAAATTGAAGCTATTTCAAGTCAACTCAAAATATCAAAGATTTTCTAGACCATCTAGACTCAAACCAGTAATTTCATAAAGACACTACTATTAAATTGCTCAAAATGCTTTTAAAAAGACAATGTAAGCTCTTATATAGCAATCAAATAGAAGTCTAGAATTGCACAAAAATAGAGCCATAAGAGCAATAAGAAAATCCCAAAATTAAATGCTAAGGATAGTATTATCTAAACTATTAACTAAGCAACTAAGACAAAATTAGAAGAAAAGAACACACAGGATTTAAACAAAGCAGCTAAATCGATGATGCAATTAACAAGCCATTCTTATAAGTAATCTTTAATAATTCTTCCAAGTTTCTTCCTTCTACCCTTGAAGCTCTTTTTATAATAGCTTCTAGGTAGTTATAATCATCATGGGAGATTAAGGTTAATTACAACCACTATGGGAGTTAGTGATAACTACCATAGAGATTAGGTATAGGCGCCAAGTGTCCTATTTGGTAGTTATATCATGAGAAATTAAGGTTGATTATAAACATTAAAGGGATTTAGTTATAACTACCATAGAAAATTATAACTTCTATGAAAAGTTACTATTACTATAAAAATACAAGCTATAGCTATAAGTGTCATGTTCATAGGACATTAAATAACTATCCTATGAATTCCTTTTCTTCTTGAATAATAAGTGTTTGTTTTTTTTTTTTTTTAATCCTAAACACTCATGGAACCATATTNAATCCTAAACACTCATGGAACCATATTACTGCTGCCACCGATTACAATTCAACAAAATACCACTGCTGCCACCGATTACAATTCAGAACAGGGAAGCCGCAACCAATGGTAAAAGCAGAGGAAATTTAGTTCAAGCTTGTTGAAAAACAAAACTCCGTGTGTCGCATGTTTCAGCGGTAGCACGATCTATGTTAAGATCTGCTGTCTTTGATTGATTCCTGGATACATGCTGCAGAGGTTTCCAAAGTGACGAGCAAAGTAAGAACATTCAAACTCTGCAGAAACCACCATTGTTTGATTCATTTTTTGACGTCAGCCCTGACTGCGTGCATTTCCAAGGGCAGATGAAACACCAGAGGCCAGAAAAAGATGGCACCCAGAATCCCCAGAACATCATTGAAGAGGGAAATTAATATAGCCAGTGTCACAGTTGAAGCCACATAGAGGCTTCTCCAGAATAACTTGAATATGTTGAACCTGAGCCACCCTGACCTTCGCACTACCATTGCTAACTGGTATTCTTGCTTTATCACCTTTGTGTGCCTGGGTCCTCACTTGTTGATGCTCCACGTTTCCACATATGCAAATATTGGCTGACCAAACACCTGGTATGCTCCTAGTAGATGAACAAAAATGCAAGCATTGGCAAAATCCACCAGCCAAAAAAAAACTCATAGAAGCGAAACCCTGTTAACCCATTTCATGGTGCATCTTCTCCAAATGCTGCATAGCCCAAAAAAACACACAGCATGTACAGAATTGTCTACGCTGATACCTCCAGCAGGGATGCTTTTTTCATTGTTACGTTCTCTAGAAAGTCGGGCTTCAGAGTGTCCTGGGCCATGGCAGGTACATCAACGTAAAACCATTGACCAGATTCAGGATCACTGTGGGGAAAGTTGGATTTTCGCTTCCACGTATTACTCCAACTTTTGTAGTTTCAAAAGTGGAACCGTATCCTTTGATATGGCAGGTTTCTTTGACCAAAATCTTTGTCGGCTAGTCTTATAGTTTGCACAGCCCTATCAGCAGGTGCCGCCTCAACAGTGGTACGTGCTATTTCACGAATAAGCTGTTGCCGTTTCTGCTGCCTTACACGACATTGAAGTACGCGGTGTACTGTTCATCTTTGTATGCATACAGAGGGGGAACAGCGGATACTTTCTTTTCAATCCTTCAAGAAGGAAACTAATTGGACTATACGGGCTTAATCCAGTCATGAAATTGTAGCAAAAATGAAAGTCGCTGTTTGAGCTGTAGAATGTGTTACGCGTTCACGTGTTTTAAGGTCGCCTCCATATCCACTAACCCATTTTGATGGGTTAACGGATCAAGGTGGTCGCCATATCCGGTAATGCATTTTTTTCAAATCACCCTAGTAGGATTGCAGTTCTGGTCCTTTTCACAAACACTTAGAGGTTGCATACACCATCATTGCAAAGCGAACAATCCAAAGTGGAGTTTAATTCAAGGGCTGGAAGTCAATTCCATTTGCTTTCCCATTATGCATTTCCAGTTATCTATGCATGTAAATTTCTTATGCCATTTGCTTCTGCATGGTGCATTTTTGGTTATCTATGCATGAAAATTTCTTGTGCAATCCACAAATTGTCTTACATGAGCTCGACAGATCCTATGTTATTTGATGTTTCCTGAGAGTGCTGAAAACATCTTGGATGGCTTGAAGACTCAAAAGTTATGGAATTTTCTTTCCCATTTAACCCTGCAACTAATTTAAACTTTCAACATAATTCATTTGAGGTGTAGAACTTTTGACCCCAGCATCAAAGAATGGTTTTTAACATACTTCTCCAGCAACTTCCTTGCATGATCACAAACCTTATTTTCATAGAACTAAGAGCAAATTTCCAGCATTAATTCAAACTTCATAAAAGAAAATCAATTCATTCACATTTTCCAAAGTTTGGAACACCCGTAACCAAAGTTAACTCTCCAGGAATAACCTCTTTTTTCTTAAGTTTTTGAATATTGGAATTGAATTTTGAACCAAATTTTCTTTGCAATAACCATCACTGGTCCATTAAATGGTAGAAATGTGTAAACAAAACACTCATTTTCTTACAATCTTTTCCTCCAAAAAGTTAAAACCCCTTTGCATTTCATCATCCCACTAATGAAGCATCCACTAGCAATTTTGTATTTCTATGTAAACCTGAATACATGGATTTATTTGTGTTCACTTAAACCTATATCTTGGACCTATTTCAGTAAGTTGTGATGCATCACTTGATGCACTACCTTACCAAGTACGCTAGCTCACATGATGTACTATCTCACTAAGTATGTTGCCTCACCACTTTTGTTAAAAACCTAAAAACTATAATTATCCAAAGAGGAAAGTTTAAAATGATCTTTTATTTCTCCAATTTTATTTATGTAAGAGCTTCTTCTCCTCCCTTGGGTAAGTATGTAATTTATTTTCTTTAGCATTTTTGAGTAATCACTTCGCTATGCAACAAGGTTCTATCGGAGTGCTACCATGTTTTCATAGCCCAAAACCATTTGGTAGATGCAAAGTTAAGTATTTACATAATAAATAAAGCTCATTTTGATTTCCTTAAATTTTTAAATTTTATTTTATTGAACCTTGATGAGGACATCTAATTAATGAAATTATTTATTAAATTTAGAAATTATAATTAATTTAATTCATTTAGATAGATTGACATAGTGGTATGAAGCTTTGCAATGGTTTCATCCTGCTCAAAGAGGTCATACTTGTATGGAATGGTATTGGGACATCAAGGGTATGACTAATGAGATTTTATTACTTTTATGTATTACTATTGGACCTATTCCATAAGACTCTATGGAATAATTTGCATGTGTGTTAGATTTCTATGTTGTGCCTATCCCATAAGTTATTGAGCTCATGGATGAGGTGTCTAATTCATTAGATGCATGTCAAGGACTCTAGGTGGTGCTCCAACACTTTGAGCATCTTCAAAGGATTAATTTTTTCAAAAGTAATTATCCTCTGCTTTAAAAAAACAACAACAATAATAATAATAAGAGAGAGAGAGAGAGAGTAAAAAAGAAAGGAGAAGAAAAGAAAGAGGTTGAGATAGTGGTAATATGAGCAATAAATGTATACATATATATATATATATATGTGTGTATTCTTGGCCCACACATATTAGTAGCATTACCATCCTTGGATAGAGACCTTTTGGTTGCTTGAAATTAATAAGAAGATGAGTTGTATATGTGCCCTTCAAATTACTAGTAACTTCAAAAGACCAAACAAGTGTAAGTCTACAATCATCAATCATTTTACTACCCTAGCTCTAGTGGCTATTAAGACCTATAAGTCACTTCTAAAGGAAACTTTGGTGAAGTTAAAAGCTACTTTCAATCAAGTCCTAATCTATAGATAAAAAAAAAGAACAAAACAATTGATCATGAAAAGGCATCCCTATGTTCATTATCTATCTAAAGTACAATGTGTGGATTTGATTAATTAGCACCACCAGAGGCACTGAAGGAAGGTTTTCAGTAACATCAAATTTGGAAACCTATCCTACATTTGTGTAGGAAAGGAAGAATACCAAAACAAATTCTTAGGCTTCTAGATAAATTTGTAGCACTGCACTCCATCTAGCTCCATCAATGGTTAGACCACAGAATAATCAAAACTAGATGGCATTGGAAGTGGTGGTGTTATCTTGCATCTCTAAAGGAAATCTTAGATGGTTATCCTTACTAGTTGGGTGAGCAGTGATAAAGGAAATTAGTAGAAGATTCCTTGTGAAGTGTGGTGAATGCTCTCATGCTCCAATGAGCTAATTGAATTATTGGTTGGAATCCAATGCTGTTGCATTTTTTCTTTTTCCTCTTTAGTCCATTTAAGTTCTTCATCTCTTTCTCCCTCTTTAGACCATCTTTAGTTCATTCTTATGCATGAAAGATGTCAACCAAGCTGAAGCAAAGGATGAGGTTTCGTCATCCAAGGGATGAATTCACATTTGATGCTAATGTTTCGCTAGTTGTTAGGAATCCATAGGTGCCTCGTCAACAGGATTTACAAGGGAAAAAAGGTAAGATCCTACCATGTAAAAAATCCACTTGCAAATTATTGATGGCTCAGCATTATGAGTGAGTGATGTCAATGCTTAATTTCCTATGGGATGGTAGTGGTTACATTACCTAAAGCCCTTGATTAGTCTCATGCTCAAGTAGTAGTGACTCTATAGGTCTTATTGGTTGACCAAGAAATTTCATTTTTTGTTAATTTTAATTTCCTACCTACTTACATGTTCATTTATTAAATTATTTAATGAATTTTAGTCCTAGTTAGTTGAAGATCTAGAGTGATGGTACGGTGCTTTTTTCTCAAGTTGAAAACTTTCGTTTGAATTTAGGCATAGTCACTTGAAGAGGTTAGGCTTTCGCTCATCCACTAACCCTCCCAAAACCAATGATAATTGTGTCTCCAAGTGATGATCCTTTTTTATTCTTTAAAAACTCATGTTTCTACTTTCTTCTTTTACTTTTACAATAATGGGATTCACATTTTTCTTCAATTTCAAGTCTAGTGACAAAAAGCACAATGATCAAATACATTGAGAAATTTTTATGTGAACTTCATGTAACTCAATTTAAAAAATTTGGTGACTAGAATGGTATTTTTCATTTTTTTTATTTAATTTTCTTTATTTTATTAATTTAAATTTTTTTTAAGTGTTATTTTCTACCTTTTTCTAGTCCTATTTTCCTTGTCCAAGCTAGTTGTCTTATACCTCATTCATGGGGAAAAGGTGCAAAATTAAGTATAATTTTTGAAAATTCCTATATCATATTTTACATACATGCATGTGTTGGAACCTCAATTGTAATAATATTTCACATGTTTTCCTTGAATTTTATCTTTTCATTGTTGTTGCTAGCATTTTTTGCAATGGAGGTATAGAGTCTTGGGAAAGTTACATGATTTTTTGAGCATTTTTTACATCAAAATAAGTCCCAACAAGAATCTTGGCCCTTTGTGATTGAACTAGTTGAAAGACAAGTACCACTTAAACCACAAATTAAACCTAATCCAACTAAACCTTCCTAGTTAAGAAGATCCAAAGGTCACAAATCTCATTCCTTGAATACCAAGTGGAGGATATGCATAGCAATGACTACCCAAAGTGAAGCTGGGTAATCCATTCATAGATCTCATTGGTTCAAAAGATGTCTAAGAGAATATTAGAACTCATGCAACATGAACTCACCTAGGCAAGTTGGTATCATGATCAATGCAAACTAGAGAGAAACTAACAATGTTAGGTATAACTATGGAAGTGAGAATTGATATGGAACCAAAGTACAATTTTTCAAGTAACAGTGAAGAGCTTAGAAGAGCAAGTCTAGAGATATCCCCTATACCCTCAATTTATGTCAAGCATACTAGAAGCTATTTCACCAAAACCATCACTTCTTGATGCTTCTTATTAATATGGCAAGTTGATGTTATGTCTTATGTCATATCTTGTTGTAACTTCTTTGCATCGACCATAAGTCAAGTTATTTCTAATCCAAGTTTTATTATTGTAAGTTAAGGGACTAGCTTAATTTAGTCATGGGGGAATGCACTGGAAATTTTTTATTTCTATGTAAGCTCATATTCATAGACTTATTCATGTACAGTTAAACCTATAGCTTGGGGCTTGTTTTGGGAAGTGATGATGCATCACTTAGTGCACTACCTCACCTCATGCATTATCTCACCTAGTGCACTACGTCACTAAGTGTGCTACCTCACTACCTCCATTACAAACCTAAAAACTATATTTACCCACGGAGAAAAGCTCAAAAGAATCTTTTATTCTTTCAATTTTATTTACATAAGAGCTTCTTCTCCCTTCTTGGGTAACTATGTAATTTATTTTCTTTAGTAGTTTTGGTTCATTCACTTGTTTGTGCAATGAAACTCTATTGAAGTGTTACCATGCTTTTGTAGCCAATAACCATTTGATTAACGCAAGGTCAAGTCTTTAAGTAATGAATAAAGCTCATTTTGATTTCCTTAAATTGTCCAATTTTATTTTTTTGAACCTTGATAAGGACATCTCATTAATAAAATTATTTATTAAATTTTGTAATTATAATTAATTTAATTCCTTTAGATAGGTTAGCATAGTGGCGTAAAGCTTTATGATGATTCCTCATTACCCAAGAAGGTCATAAATGTATGAAATGATATTAGGTCATCAAGGATGTGACTAAGGAAATTTTACTACTTTTGTGCCTTAGTATTGCAGCGATCCCATAAGGGATTATGACATAGTTTACATGTGTATTAGATTTCTACATTACACCTATCCCATAAGGGATTATAATGCAAAGATGTATTTTACTTCTTTCTCATGTATGAACATTGTACCTATCTTACAAGGAATTGCATTGAATTCTAATGATTATTTTATTCTTTACATTTATAAAATACATGAAAAATATAAAATTATAAAAATATCATTTTCCTACAATGCCAACATAGGTTTCCTCACTTATATCATATGTATTATAATATTTTTTATTTATTAAGCACAATGATATACATAAATAAAATTTTTAATTCATGTTTCCATTGTCTTCGATGTTTACAACTTGTTCACCACATGTACTATTAATAGACCTATTGTGGTCTCAACCAAGGATGCCCTTATCACCCACCTAAAGGTTTGATTCCTGTTTAAGAGAAAAAATTTGACCATGAAATGCCACTGAAGTTCAATATGAACCTCTTATAGAAGCCTACCAAACAAAGAAATGAACATACCTCACCAACATCCTTTAGAGTTGATCACTCCCTAATGGTCTTCACTTTAGCTATCTCCATATTCACTTGATTTTCAAAAATTTCATATTTCAACTATGTAATCTCCCTTTGGATAAAATAATAATATAACACTCTTTTATGTTGATCAAAAGGTGGGTTTCATCCTAATTTTGACACATAAGGCTTAATTGATCAACATAATCCTTCTCATTTGAGCTATACATCATAATGTCATCAAAGAAAACAATGCAATATTTATTGATAAAATACTTTAAAACATCACGCATTAACATAATGAATGTAGCAAGAAAATTTGTCAAATCAAATGGCATCACAAGCCATTCAGGCAAATCATCTAGTGTTTTGAAAGAAATCTTCTCTTCATGATCTAATCTAATTTTAATCTAGTGATATCCACTCTTTAAATTATGTTTGCTAAACACTTCTTTATATGTCAAAGCATTGAGAATATCATCCATCCTTGAAATAGGGAAACAATACCTTACCATAATCCTATTTACTACTCTTGAGTTAATACAAATCCTCCATTCTTTACTTTTATTCTTTTGGACAAGCACAACTAGAATTGCATATTAAGAGATTAATTCTCTCATAAATCCATTAGCAAGTAGTTCTTATACTTGCTTTTGAAATTCCTTCCTTTGATATAGTGCCATCTAATATGTCCTTTCATTTATAATTGTAGTATCTGGAGTGAAATCAATTTGATATTAAACATTTTACTTTAGTGTTAAGCTTTCCAATTTTTCTTTGAGAACATTAGGAAATTTCTTGGCTAACCCTTCAACTACTAGTAGAAGATCACATTACTCATCCATGGATGAAGTAATTGTGGATACCACAAAAAAACCAATGCCTATCTTTTCATGTTCTCTAATGTATTCTCTCTTCATCAAGAGAATCAAAGATGCATTCATTAAGAACTACATCCTCATTTGTTTAACTATTATTAAAATCAAATCATGAATTCCATCATTTCTAACTACTAATCAAAAATTTTTAGAATTATCAAATTTAGAACCATTGTCAAAATTTCAAGGTGTCCCAAGGATGACATCAATACAATTAATTAGCAATGGTCTACAAACAACTTGATTAATAAAACTAGAAATTTTAAATTTTAAAACATGTTTCTTCCTTACATCTTAAGAGAAATTTCTTGATAATCCATGCAACTTGTAATTACTAGAATAAAGATGATTTACTAAACCTAACATAGTAACAATCCTAGAAAAAATTACATTTTTTAAGTACCTCCATTAATTAAAATAAGGATTCATTCCCCACTCTTAAGATATATAGTCCCAATTCTAAACAACAATTTCCTAGAAGGATTATCCTTCAGATTCACAATTTCCATGAATAAATTTATTTCAATTATATTCATAATTTTAGAAACATTTAAAATATTTCTAAGAGAATCTTCTTGTGATGACTCCTCCTTCTTCATGATTTGAGCCTTCTTTTCTTTAATGTCCTTTTAAAGATGATACTTACATTGCTTATGTTTTATTTCTCCATACCTAAAGCATTGGATCTTAGAAAAATTATTGTCCTTATAATTATTTTCTTCCTTGCTTAAATCCCCATTGGCCTTGCCTTTTTCTTCCTCCTTCTTATTAATAGATCCTTGTTTCAGCATGTCAAAACCTTTAAAAATGAAGATCATTTGTGCTTGTGTGTGTGAGCTTGTGTTTTGTATGAGTCAATCATGAATGGAAGAAGATTGGATTAATACTGAGTCAAATGAAGAATTTTCCCAAAGGTCAAAAAATATTTATACAAAGCTTGGAAAGACATCTACTCTGCCAAGTAGACATCTGCTTTTTCATGAAGATGGCTTTCTAGAATGTAGGGGCAATTATATAATAGATTTTTACTCTAGCAAGAATATGTCTATCCCACAAAATAGATGTCTACATCCCAAAGAAGATGTCCTTTTTGAAAGTGAGTAGCAACATAGTAAAACATCTACACTTTAAAGAAACATCTTTCCTGAATGGCATGCATCCTAAACATAGATATCTTTGGCCAAATTAGGTTAGGGTTATACTAGTTAGTTTTGAAATATTTTATCAATGAGATTTAAAATCCCCAAGGCACTTAAAACAATGCAAGCAATGAACATCAAGCTAATTGAAAAATGAATCTACAAAGCATATCTTATCTTCTTTCTATGATGTATCTTTTACCATTTTTTCATGTATCTAACATAAGGAATCTGAAGTGATTTTACTATTTTCTTAATTTATATTTTTATTTTCTTTTGCCTTGAGTGGTTGTATGGATCTCTTGAAAGAGATCACACATATGCATTAAAGTTGGACTAACCAAGTTGGAAAACCATATAAATTGCTTATGTACATTAGTTTTCATCAATTTTTTATTTTTAGTTGTTTTTTCAAATGTAATTTATTCATCCCTCCCTCTCTAAGTTCTCAATTCTCAAGTGATATCAGAGCATTTGTACTCTCGTATTGAGTGTAACAACTCAAAGTGAATAATGGAGGAATCATAATATAACAATTCCTATTTTTTTTATGAAATGAACTATGGATACTGGAAGGCTCATAGGCAAGACTTATTTGAATCCATGGATTTTGAAGTTTGGCAATCCAACTTGGATGGATATACATCTCTAACCAAAAGTACTATGACTACCACTGGAGGCACCATTAATACCCTTAAGCCAATATGTAAGTGGACTAATGAAGAAAAGAATAGTTTCATGTTTAACCCTAAGGCTAGGAATTGCTTATATTGTACTCCTAAAAAGACATAATTCAATAGAATAGTTGAATGCAAATCTATAAAAGAGATTTGGGCATACTTGAGACTACCTATGAGGGAACCTCAGTTGTAAAGTGATAAAACTAGTTTTTCATCAAGTATGATATTGTATCTACGATATCGTAGCTACAATACCATAGCTCATGCTACATCATCATTGATGCAATGTCTTGGAAGCTATGCAACCCTATAAATACTAATACTTGGGCGCACAAGCAATAACAATTTCTTACAACCCTAACCAAACTCTATTGCTAAGATTACAATCTAATCACACGTGAATACTTGTGACTTATATGGTAGAGTGTTGGGGCATCCTACCACTCATCATTAGCACCATTGCTAGAGATGTTTTAATGTTTGTTGAGTAGTTAATCTTATAGAGTTTGTTGTATCAAGAACAACAAAGTTATCCTTTACATCCTTAATCAATTTTAATAACACACACACACACACACACATACCTAAACCATCAAACATATAATATGGCTTCAACACTTACAGAGAATTCATTAGTTACCAAAGATCCACAAAAGAGTCATGATAAGAAACATGATGATGAAGACTAGAGTGCACCTGTGTAAACAAGGATTTCATACACTCACACCAATCCATACTATCTTAACTTTACATTCATTTTCCATCTAGATAAATAACTTAGGTGAAAACACTTACAAGGAAACATCATTTTGCCTCTAGAATGTTCAGCACCATTCATGCTTCAAGCTACTTTAATGGAACCTAGGCTATACACAAGAAGGGTATCATGTGACCAAACACATGACTAGGTTGTATCAACCCATAGAAGTAAAATTCAGAAGGGATGCTACTATGGAGACAAGACATGAATATAGCAAAGGGAAGAAAGTCAACCATAATGTTATCCTAGAGGAAGTTAATGATGATGCATTATTAATAGAGAAATTCCACCATCATCATGAATCCTAGTCACAAATAACTATCATTCATTTAGAAGAACTTATCAAGGTACAATTACATTTGATCCTTATAGAGACACCAAAAAGAGAGGAAAAAGACTCTAAGCATAGGCAGAGCTCAAGGCCCAGAGCTTCTACGAAACCAAAAAGGGATGAATCACAGAGTCACGGAGTGAGAACTAGCCAACATCATTCTCCAATTGCTTCCTCTTCCTCCTCATAGTCATCAACAGACTCTGATAGAAGGGAATGAAGACTTAGAGATTATGATAAGGAAAGGCATAGGAATTATGATAGGCACAAATATCATAGAAGGTATTCTAATGGAGAAGAGGATGAGGAAGAAGCAAGAAGAGATAGGATGAGGCATGAAGAGTGAGAGCACTATGAGTGCAAAAGGGTACATCACTACAATAAAGCTTACAAACCTAATGATCATGAAGAGCACCTGTTGGCCACTCACAATATGATCAATATCAAGGAAGCAATACATATTTCAACAAGGCACAGAAGGGACAGTCACATTAAGTGACTAGACATGAATAACATTCCTAAATTTGAAATTTGATACAATTCAAATCACAACACCATCTTCAAGCATTCTGTGATGCCTATGTCCTCCAAAACATTGAAAGTGATTAGTAGACATTAAAGTTGTTTCCTAGAACACTCATCAAGGAGGTAGAGAGTTGGGACAAATCTTTAGAGCCAGAATTGATTTGAAGATGAAGTACCATGCTAGAGCTTTTTAATCACAAGTATCAAACTTACTCCAAAGTATCTAGCCTAAGAAAGCAAATCCAGGGATGGAAGCAAGGGACACATGAATCCCTTAATGCAGTAATGGGTAGATATTATTCTCTCTTGCATAGATACCCAGGCCATGGATTCTGACAGAGAGAACAACTCAAACATGTCATTGATAGGTTAAGAAACAAAACCAAAGAAACCCTTGGGTTCTAGGCCCAAGAAATATTATCATAGATTACCATCCATCAAATCCAAAGGTTGATAGACCAAGTAGCAAAAAAGGAAGAAGAACTAAAGCAAAGAGAATCAACTGAAGAGTATAATCAAGATCCATCAATAAGAAAATGAGACATCAGAATGTACAATAAGTAAGAAGATGAAAGCTTGGAGGATATCATCCAGAAAAGGACTCTACCAATTCAAAAATTGGTTAATGACATACCAATAAAGGTAGAGAAAATGTGGGACTCGGTGGATGAAAATTTTTCTATAGCTCTTAAGATAGTAAAAGAAAGAACTGAACAAGCACTAAACAAAGATAAAGATAAGAAAAGAAGAAGAGATCACAAATGAAAGAATTATAGATAAAAAGGAAAATTTGCTACAATTGAGGAATGTATAGACTCTAGTTCAGTAGAAGAGGAAGGATGAAAAGTATGGTAATATGAACATCCTAAGGGATGTTGCCCTATTATGGTCCACTTGTAAGAGTCTAGGGCATACACACTTAACACAATATTTGTTAAAAAGAAAATGCCAATATGATTAACTTATCCTCAAGGTAATCTCAGTCTACCCTTCTAGCTAACCTACTATCCAAGCAGAGCCTATCCTCAACCACAAGAGCAAAACCAACAACAATGGCAACAACCACAAGCATGGGTAATGCCATTGGCAAAGCAACAATATCCATATAGGTAACTAGATCCTTATGGATATTACATTCAGTGTCCTATCTTTCTAAGAAATGCTTCAGTTCACACTTCTTCTCATTATTATCCAACAAAGTATTATAGGCCCACCACTCCAAGGATGAACCCCAATTCTTATGCACATCTGCCAACAACTAGTTTATCAAACCAACCTTTCAATTCTCTATCACTAGTGCCACCACTATTCATGTAAGGGGAACTGCCACCACAAGCATAGCAAAAGAATGCTACAAAAGGGTAGTAAACACACAAGAGGAGGTACTACTAAATGAATGTTGATCTGGAAAACATTCATTCTTTTGAACAAGTCCAGAAAGGATTCAAATAATGGGGACTCCATCTACATCAACCCCATATACACATACTCTTCCAAGGAATACCAGGCTTTCACAGTTTACCAGTTCAAATCTAACTATTATCATGCTCACCTAGATCATTACACATTGGATTAAAAAAAAGAGCACTTTCCCAAAAGAGAACAGATCCAAGAAGTCCCTTGATATATCTCCAAATAATAGGTCATAAACCATGAAAGGCTCTATTAGATTCGAGGTCAGAAGTGAATCTAATTTCACAAGATATGTACAAAGCTTGGAATCTTCCACCATTAAGAAAAAGCAATATCCAATTACAGCTTGTAAACTAGTCAATCACTGTTCCACTTGGATAGGTAGATGATGTTATCACCACTATTAGTAGCTGGTCCTATCTTGCTAACTTCTTAGTAATACACATGGGAAAAACAAGGGAGAATTCCCTATAATAATGGGAAGAGCATGGCTTAGCAATATGGATGCTCATCTAGAAACTAGAGATTTGTCCTTGGGAATTTCCAAGGAAGATAAAGTTGGAATTATACAAATACATAGAGTTCCATGTATCACATATAGCATTAAAAAATGCAATTGTGTGCAAAAAATCTAGGCTATTAAACAAGGAATTAACATAGCATGCAATCATTATGTAGAAGAAATGTGTGTGCAACAATGCCTGTATGCAATAGCCACTAAAGAAGGCACCTAGTGGCTGATTACTGATAAAGAGAAAGATTTCGAAATATACATGGAACCTACTAATCAAATCATGAGTGCCTATGTTAAGGAAATGGATAAATTACAACAATTAGGGAGAAAACACCTCTATACACATTCATACCAAGAAGAAGACATTGAATGCAGATAGCTATAGATCAAAAACAAGTTTGAGCTTGAATTGTTAGAGTTAAAATCCCTACTGAAGGTGTTGGCATATGCCTTTCTAAATAATAAAAAATTGGTAATCATTAACACTAACCTAATAAAGACTAGAAGAAAATAGTATTGGAAGTGGTAAAAAAATGGCCAATAGCATTTGCATGGTCTTACGATGAAATCACAAGCATCAATTTGTGAATATGTTAATAATAAATTTACACAAATCTAGCTATGAAACCATGCCACTAGCCTTAGAGAAGGTTGAATCCCAAGCTTAAAGAAGTAGTAAAACAAGAATTGAAAAAGCTATTAAAGGTAGGATTCATCTATCCCATTACAGATGGTGAATGGATCAATTCCTTGATCATTGTCCCAAAGAAGAATGGCAAGTGGTGTGTATGTATTGATTTTAAGTTATTGGACTACACAACATTCAAGGATCATTTCCTTCTACCATTTTTTGACCAAATCCTTGATACCATAGCAATACATCAATACTATAGTTTCCTTGATGGGTACAGTAGGTAAAACTAGATCTACATTGCACTAGAAGATCAAGAGAAGAGTACATTCACTAGTTCATGGGGGATATTTGTCTACAATCAAATGTCTTTCGAGTTGTTCAATGCACCCGTTACTTTCCATAGATTAGTATTGAGTATTATCTAGAAACAAATTGGTAATGGCATAGAAGTACTTATGAATGATTTCTCTACTTATGGGCTATATTTTAAGTAGGCATTGAACTATTTGGAACAGGTGCTAAAAAGGTGCCTTGAAATAAATTTGAAGCTCAATTGGAAAAAGAGCCATTTAAGGATTCAAGATGGGATCGTCTTGGGACATAGGGTATCATAGAAAAGAATAGAGGAAGATCAAGATAAAATAAGAGTCATTCAAAACATCACCTAGAGGCCATAAACTATAAAGGATGTTAGATCATTTTTGGGTCATATAGGATATTATTAGAGATTCATACAAAGTTTTTCCAAAATAGTAAAGTCATTGGTAAAATTGACCAAGAAAGATGCACCATTTTAGTGGATGGAATAGTGTGAGAAGGCATTTGAGACACAAATAGAAGTTAATAGAAACACTAATCCTTTGAGCTCTAAATTGGTCCAAGCCCTTTCACATAATGACAGATGCTTCTAATTATGCACTAGGTGTAGTACTAATGTAACTTGATGATCAAAAGAGGTCATAGTACATACGATATGCTAGCAAAAGCATCACTAGAGCACAAATTAATTACATGACTATAGAAAAAGAGCTTATTGCAATGGTAAATGTGCTAGAAAATTCAGACATTATGTGCTTGGGTATCCTATTAATGTCCACACAGATCATAGTGCAATAACATTTCTGATGAATAAACCAGCAATACGTCCTAGGGTAATAAGGCAGCTTGTAATACTAAAAAAATTTGACATCACTATGATTAAAAAGAAAGGAACAGAGAATGCCATAGCAAATCACTTGTCAAGATTATAATGGAAACTACAAGAGCAAAAAAAATTATCAAACTAGTTTCTTGATGAGAATTTACTTACCACGGCAACAATAGTTGTCAACTCAATGGAGAAGTCATGGATCACTGATTATATGACTTATCTTCTCACACAAGAACTTCCTGTTGAGTGGAATACAAAACTAAAAGAGTAGTTCCTTCATAAAGTAAAGAGATATATGGAAATAAATGGACATCTCTATAAGATCTATGCTAATGGATTAGTAAGACAGTGTGTTCCAAAAGAAAACCAATAAAGAATTCTACAAGATGTGCATGAAGGACCATGTGATGGTCATTTTGCAGGGCACAGGATAGCACTTAAGCTAATGACAGAAAGCTACTTCTAGTGTACCATATTTTGGGTTGCACATGGAGGAATAATGGCCAAGAATGAAGGGCCACAGTAATGGATTCAATCATTGGAACCATTTGACATATGGGAAGTTGATTTCATGGAGCCCATCACACCAACGTTAAATGAAAAAGCATACATTATAGTGATAGTTGATTACTGTACCAAATGGGCAGAAGTAGCTACAGTCAAGGATTATACGGTAAAAACAACTGCTAAATTCTTTCAAAAACACATGGTAAATAGGTTTGGAGTACTATGAATGCTCATATTTGATAACAGAACATACTTTACAAGTGCTAGATTCAAAAAGCTCATGCAACAACTTGGGGTGAACCATAAGTTGACTATATCATACCACCTCCAAGCCAATGATCAAGTAGAAGTAACTAACTAGGAATTTACAAGAATATTAACTAGAATAATTAGTCAATTTAGGAAATATTGGAGCACTAAACTAAATTATTTTCTATGGGCCTATAGGATCATAATGAAACTTTCCATAAGATAATTGTCCTATGAGCTAGTCTATGGAAAACTACCTATGCTACTAATCCAAGCAAAACTACAAATGTTAGCTACTACTAGTAAACTTACCTAGACTTAAGCTTAGCATAGAAAGAATGTCTCATGAATCTTAACCTTTTAGAAAAAATGGACTTGTAGCCCTAATGAGTAATGAAATACATAAGAAGTATTCCAAGCATTGACATGACACATGCATATGACAAGTATCAAGTCAACCAAATAATAAATTCCTATATTATAATCCCAGTCATGTGCCACAAAAGGCTAAGTTCCAAACCTTATGGAAAGGACCCTAGATCATCCATGTAATGTATCCCTTAGGCACCATGCAAATTTACTACCCAACCAACCCACACAAAGTTATTCTAGTCAATATTCAATAGGTCAAACCATACCATGAACATCCCAATTCTTTCATGAATTCTACCTAGCTCACTAAACCATCTCCAAGTTGTTTGATCTTCTAGTTGACTATTTTCAATGATAGATGTGGAGGTGTTCTATGTGATACTTAGGCATCAAATTGAATCTTTTTCTATTCTTATTACTTTTTCACATTCTTTAATATCTTTTCATTCTTTTATGCTTTTCTATTTCTTAATCATTTATCATTCTTTTATATCTCTCAAATTCTTTCTTTATTTTTCCATTTTTCTATGATTTTTGCTACTTGTTTTATCCATATTTTTGTTGATTTTTCCAATAAAGTACAAAGGAATAAAGTAATATGTAGTTCAAATAAGGTGACGATTACTCGATATTATCAAATCATGAAAGACTGATTCTATATATAGTGAGACCACATCATCCATCTACTCATTTCCAATAACAAGAGCTTCTTACCATGATCATAATGATATTCTTTTTACAATAAAACTAAAATAAACTTGTGATCATTGTGCTTGGATAGAAAAGTGAAGAACCAAGTAGAAATGAAAAGGGTATGACATCAAGGAGATTTTTGGATTCTCTAAGACTACTCCTATTAGTCTTATCCTATTGTTAAGAGTGTATTATTTTCTTGAGTTCTAACAAATAATGGAAGTATGAGTACAATAAGTGTTGCCTTACCAGGTCATTGGAAAGACATGTTACCCATTCCTAAAGGTAGTCCTCTAGTAAGGTTGACATAATAAAAATATTATAAAGTCATGGAATAAAACTTTTGGGGGTTCCACTAGAAAGACCTATTACCCATGCCTGAAGGTAGGTGGCTTCTCAAAACTCTAAAATAATATGTGCACTATTAATAAACTCCTTTCTTGAACCACGTTGCCAAGTGGTAATACTTCTTACAATTGTGGTAGTCTTGTGGTTACTAGTCTTGGAGATGATACAATGCAATATCACTAAAAAGTGATATGGACTTGGTTTGGATCTTGGATGAAAAGGTTAATGATTACTTTAATTACATACTACACACAAGGATTCATTATGCCTATGGTAAGACACCTTAACTCCTAATTTCTGCAATTCCTTCTACTCCCATTCCACCTCACTAGTATATTTAATCATAATTCTATGGTTTCATATAATATAGTTTTATTTTTCCATTCTAGCAATACTAACATGTGTGTTTTGAAAGATAAGTATGTTCTACATTCAACTCCTTGAGTGCCTATGGACACTTATAGGCATGGTTATACAAGGGAACCACAGGCTAAAGCCTACTTTGGGAAGGATTCACTTGTATAACTCTTGTACCTCATACCTAATGACCAATTCCACATCATCTTATGCCTCCATGACACTTTATCACTTAAGTTTACTTCCCAAAATTTTTATAGTCTATCCATACATTATTCATTCTCAATTCATCTCATATATACCTAATTAACCTTTGTTGCCTAAGATTCCTTCCTTATAACCTTTGAGCACCAAATTTTTGTAATCCAAGCATCATCTATGACTCAAGATCCTTTATACAACCTACATATCTTCCAAATGATCCAATTGACTTAATTTTTTCATTAAAAATTATCAAAAATTTAGAATTTTTCTCACGTGACGTAGTAACTACGATGTCATATGCCCTATGATGTCACAACTACGATGTTGCATCTACAATGTTACACATATAAAAATACTATATAAGCACATGAGAGTTAGAAAAAATTTTCATTCTACCATTTCAACATAAGGGGAGTTCATGTAGTTTTTCTGCGCACTAGCAACCAAACTTCTCAATGCCATAACTTCCTCACTGCAACTCTGATTTGTAAATTTCTTGAATCCTATTGATCCTAGAGTGCTCAACTTAGTTGGTGGAGGGGGTTATATTGCATGTAGATAAGGAAGATTGAGCAAAAATTTCCTAACACCTAGAAGATAATATAATGGTAAGAATAAGAACATAATAAGAATATTTCAATTAACTAATCAAATAAAAGTTAATGGACTTCATCAATTCTCCTAACCGACCATACCAACCATTCAAGGGTACAATAAACAAAAAATTGATAACTGTGAGAGGCCATAATAATCAAATATATAATAATTACGAATTTCTTTTTGAAATTTCTCTAACTCTACAATCATGATAAGAGCCATAAGTGATAAAAATGATAAAAACTAGATGAACCCAAGAGTATGGGAAAGGATTATGAACCGATAGTAACCTATTTGAAATCCCTTGATAACCTTAAATACTAAATGATTGCAAATGGTTCCAAAGAGACTTACAGCAAAGGGATGCTCATAGCCTAGCAGCAAAGACTAAGAGGCCAAAAAAGAGGATAAGTAGGAGAACAAACACCACAAGATGAACATGCAGAGTAGGAGGCTTAATCATTTAAAATTCATCAACATACACCTACTATTGAACAGTCAACACAAGCTGAAGTAGAGGCATTGCCAACACCAAAATAGGGACAATGCCTCATGCTATCTATAAACTACCTCCAAGTCATCCAGGAAAAAAATGTAATGTCCACAATCATTATGGAATTAAACTTTGGTTCATTCATGGAGTTTTCTTTAGAATCTATCAAGACGCAACTCTAAGCATCTCCCTTATGGCCAACCATATCCAGTAATGTCGAATGATACTTGGGAGAAGTCTATCAATTTTGGAAAAAAAAGTAAGATGATGCAATGGTAAAAATTAAAGGACTCTCCATGTTATACTCTATTGAGGTAATTGCTAAAGTCCTAAGCATCCCAAATGTTAGAGCCAATGTCGCACAAATCTCCCCAAGGTCTAACACCAATGCTAAAAGGTTGTGGCTATAAAGAGCCTATGGCAAGAAAGACAAGAACTATAGTGAGCTGACTATTGAAGAAAAGATGTATTTCAAGATTGGAACCTACCATTTGTTCCCAAAAAAAAGGCTCAATAGGATTTCTACCTATATAGCTAGAGAAAGTGCAATTTTGATGGAAAATTTCAATGCCAAAATCACCCATATGATCTTCCTAGAGATCTAGAGAAGGTTTAAGGGGAAAACAAGTAGGGAATAGACATTACCATTCATTTTCCTAATCAAGAAGCTATGTAAGTAAGCAGGGACCCTGGGCTTCACAAATGATGGTCTAAGGAAGGACTAGAATGCATTCTATGTAGAAATGTTAAAGCCAATGCCACCTAAGAAAGATCAACTAGAAAAGCTAGCAAGCACTAAGGGAGTGTTAGGATCTACACCAACCAGTAACATTCCATCTACCAATCAACATCAACAAGCAAGAACCAATGGATCAACACCTACAAGTGATAGACCTGAACAACATGCTCCACTACCACCACAAGACTATCATTCATCTATGAGCCATCTATGCCAAATTGCAGACAACATTAGCTAGGGTGTAAGGGAGGATTCTACCCTTTACAAAGTAAGAGACAGCTTAGTAAGTCATATAATTTCCATAGGACCTACTAGTGGGTAGGTATCGTTTCAAAGAGAATGAGAAGAGGATTGGGCATAGCAGATATTAGGGAAATTTGAATCCTTCCAAGTGATGTTAAAAATTGGTGAAGGTGCCACAATTATGGTCATGCAACACCAGGATGTAGTAAGAGCAGTAGAAGTAATAACTGATTGCATCAAAGAGTCTTTCAATGTTTTGGTTGTTCCACTTACCAATATTTCTGAAGCCAAAGATGCTCAAATGCTAGCCAGCACATCCATGACATCAATAGAGCATGAAGGTGTCCTTGACAGACTACTACAAATGAACCAAGTCAAGTAGAATCTCTTTGATATTCCTAGTGATATCATTGCATTGAGTTTGATTTAATAGCCACAAAAGGAAAGCCAATAATGACATAAATAAGAGCATAGCACACTAAAAATGAAGTGTAGAGGCTACAAGCTAAATTAATAGCTTTGAAATCAAAAATAAGAAGCCCTACATAATTCATAGCCCTAGAGCAGCTTGAATAATTTAGGATTAATCAAGTGAGATAACTAATTTCCTAAAACATACAAGTGGAAATGGAGGGAGAGAAGGCTATGTGAAATTTATCAGTAGCTAAAGTCCAAACATATGTACACACAAAAGCTTTCACTATCCTAGAAGAGGAGAATAAAAAGCTTGTTGCAGACAACACCTAGTTTATAAACATTAAGAAGTAGAAGAATGTTCTCAAAGAAAACATTTATCAACTGCTAGAATAGTTCATTCATGTTAACTACGATATGAACAAATTAACCTGCAAAAATATAACCTTGTCAATGGAAGAAGTACATGTCATCTACCAAAATTCTACAATTGAAATAAGCACATGGCAGAACAAGGCCAAAAAGCATGAAAAGATTAAGAAATACTTTAGGGACCAAGTGGGTATGTATAAGTAAATAAATGGAAAAGAATCCAAATGGTAAAGGCAAAATTTAATTCCATCACTACATAGACACTAGACTAGCATCCCATCCTAGATAGCCTCACCCATGTCCACTAGGCCAAGATAAAGAACAAAGACCAACAGATCAAAGATATAACAAAGTACATTAGGTTAGCTAGTCTAGCCATGTTAATAGTAGGATAGCCACGCAATGAGCTCAAGCAACAAGTAGCAATCATTTATGCCATGTACGAAAAAGAGTTTATTGATCAAAAGCATGCCCTACAAAATTTACATGTGGCAAACTCCGAGCTTGAAATTGTCAACGCAAGCTACCAAGGGTATAAAGATGTTCCAACAAATTTGGCACACTAGATGACCGATTATCAAGAGTTAAGAAAGGTGGCCAAAGTATTCAAAGAGAAAAGAAAATAATTTGCAGCATGACATGTCAAAGCCAAAAAGATGTTCCCATAACTACCATGCCCATGGGATGTACCAGTTTCATCAAACATTGCACAATCTACATGGACGATACATGATCCCAAGATGGAAGATGAAAAGCTTCAGGTGCTCTTAAATAGATAACAATTCCAAAAGCCTAATGATAAAGGGAAGAAACCAATGGAGGAGCCTCCACCACCTGGAACCTAAAAGCTACATCAAGTTGCTCCATTTTTGTTTTGTTTTGATTGTCTTGTCAATTTCAACTATGTCCATTTTGTAAAAACACTAATGTTTCATCTTAAGTCATGTATATAGTTAGTCATGTCAAGTTTAAGTCTACATTCTAATTTTGTAAGGGACTCTATCCTCATTTTTTTTAACTTAAGGATGAGTTTCCAAATAGTCATGGGGGTATGATAAAATTAATTTTTCATTAAGTGTGAGATCATATTAACGATATCGTAGCTCATGCTATGTCATTGTTGATGTCATTTCTTGGGAGCTCTGTAGCCCTATAAATACTAAAACTTAGGTGCATAAGTGAAAACAATTTCTTCCAACCCTTAGCTAAACTCTTGCAATTTCATTTCATAATCTTAGCAATAGAGTGAATGCTTGCAATGTGGTGTTAAGCAGTTGTACAACGTCTTTATTTGAGTGAATTATACTTGCACATGGTTCATGATCAATAATAAAGATTGAGACTATTATTTATCATTGCAGCATTCCCTTAGTTATTTTGTTTATTGAGCATGATTTTTCTTGTTTACATTAGCTTAGCACTTTACATTTCCAAAGTACTTTACTTTCCATGTTCATTAGTTAAGCAAAATGAGTATGACTGGTTTTGAACATTTAAGTGTAATTGATTGGTAACCTAGTAGTGGTTTCACTTGATTTTCTCAATAGTAAATCCACTTGGTAATCCCAGTAACAATTACATGAGCCCAAGATGTGATCGACAAGCCAGGCTAAAATAGATTTCCATTTCTGTATCACTTATACTTAGACTTTAATTTCACTTTCAATCATGTTTGCCAATAAGAGTAATTTGAGCCTAAGAATGTCACATATCATATGTCTCACTGTGAGTTAAAAAATACACTCAAACTTTACTGACTCAAAGTGGGAAGATAATGATTGTGAATTTACTATCAACTCCTAGCATAATTACATTGTTCATCCACAGATTACAATTTGGTTGCCCATGAACACTTGTGACTAGTATGGTAGAGTGTTGGGGTACCCTGCCACCCATCATAAAGTAATCCAAGTTATTATTCCTTCAAAATGGATTTGAAAATGTAAAGATGAAGGATTGAAAAAGAATAAAAGACTACATCCCTAGAGTTAATGATATCATTATTTCCATTCTAGAAATAGGTGGAGATCTTCTAGAAAGTAAAGTTATACTAAAAATGATTAAAACTCTCACAATGGAGTTCAAACCAAAAGTTACAATTATAGAAGAAATCAAAGACTTCAATGTCTTAAGGTTTGAAGAACTTCAAAGTGCTCTCGTTTCTTATGAGATGAATCTCATAGGTGAAGGTACCATCAAGGAAAAGCTTCTTACATTCAAGACCTTTACTAGAGACTCATCTAAATCTAGAGAGAAAATTCAAAATCATCAAATGATGAGGAGAGCTATGATGAAGATGAACTTGCATCCATCACCAAGCATGTGATATGACTTCTTGCACAAAGAAATAAAAATAATAATCACCAAAATGAAAAAAGTAAGGATCAAGGTAAGCAATTTAAAGGTTTATCAAAGAATGATATGTCTTCTATAAAACCTTGGGTATGTAGTGGACAAGGTCATTTGGCCTCCAAATTTTCTAGCTCAAACAAGTTGCAAAGAAGGGATTTTCACAAAGAAAGAAGAAAACGAAAAATTTATACCTAAGCTAGGATGATCACAATGGTGAAGAAGAAGTGAATGATGATAATACAAGGAAATAACATCTCTTATGTATGATCATTGCTAATGAAGTCCCAAAAGATAATCAGCCTAGCGATATGGAGGATAATGGAGGTACATTGGAAGAAAGGTATGACTTATTATGTGATGAGTTAATGTCCTTACAAAAGCTTTACAAAATAAATAAATTACAACATGTTAAGGAATTAGATCTTGAATAACTTTAAGCCAAATGCATCAATTTGGAAAAGAAGAACTTATACCTTAAAACTAAGAATCAAAAGCTAATCCATTTGAATGAGTAGTTGCACAAAGAGCTCGAAGATTTCAACCACATTAATAAGAGGTTCACTAAAGAAAAAGAGATGCTTTACATCATGCTCGGTTAAGGTAAAGATTCAAATGATAAAAGAGGACTTGGAAGCTATCCTCAAAAGGCCACCTCACCAAGCATCTCTCCAAAATGGAGATAGACACCTAGGTTTGAACATCTTTCCTAGATCATAAGTATAATATGCTATCATTATGGTAGGTTTGGTCATATGTCATATTATTGTTACTTATGGTTAAAGCATTTATATGGAACTACAAGATCTTTCCAAAAGTCCCCAAGAAAGGACACCATGTAGGTTAAAAAGGTATGGAGACATAAAGTGAAGAAGCACAACAAGGGAATGCTTGTCAAAGTTGTTTTATATGTTGTAAAAAGGCCAACCTGGTACATTGATAGTGATTGTTCACAACACATGACAGGTGATAGATCTCAATTTACACATTTTATTGAGCAAAAATATGATAGTGTGACATTTGGAAATGACATAGAAACATCCATCAAAGAAATAGAAACCAAAGATAAGAACTTGACACAGCTAAAGGATGTATTTTATGTTGAAGGTCTAAAGCATAATTTGTTAATTATGAGTCAGCTTTTAGATTTAAATTATGAAGTGATATTCTCAATGAACTCCTATCATGTAAAAGACTCCAATACTATTAAAATTTTAGTAGATGATTATAGAAAATCAAATGTATTCATCAATTCATTATTAAATGCTACTAATCATGGAACAAAGTGTTTGATGAGTAATGCAAGTAACACAAATATATGACATAGAATATTGGGGCATGTAAACATGGACATCCTAAGAATCCTCTTATCAAAGGATATGATACATGTCTTGCCAAAACTAAAAATTTTCAAAATGAACATTTGTGATGCATGTCAAAAATGGAAGTAAATAAGGGTAAGGTTTGGTAAGAAAAACTACAGATTAATCTTGAGTTCATTGGACCTACTTCATTTGGATTTTGTCATTGGACTTACTTCATTTGGATTTGGTAGGATTCTTACAAACACTAAGTTTTTGGGGATAAAGATATTAACTTACTATTATAGATGAATTTTCTTAATTTACATGGGTTACTTTCCTAACTCATAAAGATAAATCATTTGACTACTTTTAAAAATTAGAAATAAGCTATAGAATGAAATAGGCTATGTCATCAAAATTATCAAAAGTGATCATGGTGATAAATTTGAAAATGCTAAATTAAGGGATTATTGTAATACTCATGGGATATACCACGAATTCTCAGCCCCAATGACACTACAAAAAATGAAGTAGTTAAATGAAAGATTCATTAAATAAATGAGATTACTAGAATCATGCTAAATAATGAAAACACTCCATATCATTTTTTAGGTAAAACCATCAACATAGTATGTAATGTATCCACCTAAGTTTTGGAAAGAATGTTTGCAACTAAAACTCCCTACAAACTTTGGTTTGGTAAGAAATCATTGGTAAGTTATGTTCTTGTAGTTGAAGCTAAATGCTTTATCTTGAATAAAAGAGATTCTATATGAAAATTTGAACTTAAGGCCAATGAAGGTATATTCTTAGGTTACTCAAACTAAGCAAGGCATATATAGTCTTCAACCAATGAATTCTAACTATAGAGGAATTCATAAATATTAAAGTGGATGATACTAACAGTATGCACTTCAATGTGCATGTAAAAGATGAAGAGGTTGTGATAAGAAGAAAAACATAACCATCCCATGTTACATCCAAGGATGAATTAGAAAGTAAACAAGATGATGAGCAAGACAAAGAACAAGAAGATGAATAATCCACTGAGATGCCTAGATTAAGAAAATCAAACTTCATTAGTAATGTCATTGACAAACTCAATAAGAAAGTAGTAACAAGAAGTAAAGTAAGAAAACTATGTGTCTATGTAGCATACATTTCACAAATTGAACCAAAGAATGTTAAAAATGCTAAACAAAATGAAGGATGGATCATGACTATGTAGGAGCAATTAAACTAATTTGTGAAAAATGATGTGTGGAAACTTGTTTCCAAACCTAGTAACAAGTCCATTATCAAAAAAAAATGAGTATTTCAAAAAAAAAAACTAATGAAGCTAGAGTGACGATTAAGAACAAGGCATGTCTTATTATCAAAGGATATAATCAATAGGAAAGCATTGAATTTGATGAAACATATGCACTAGTTGTTTGGTTGAAATTAATAAGATTTTTGCTAGCCTATGCATGTAACAAAGAAAATAGGCTACATCAAATGGATGTTAAAAGTACATTTTTAAATGGAACCATATAAGAAGGAGGTATATGTTAAACAATCTAAAGGATTCATTGATCCAACAAATCTTAATCATGTTTATCATCTCAAAAAGGCTCTCTATAACTCAAATAAGCTCCAAGGGCTTGGTATGAAAGGTTATCCCAAAACCTCTTGAATAATGGCGTTAGAAGACAAGGAGCAGATGTTGCCCTATTTAAAATAATCTTATGCAAAGAAAGTTCAAGATGAACATGGTGGAATAAATGAACTATTTTCTAGGGCTTCAAGTCAAATAAACCAAAGAAGAAACATTTGTATGTCAATCAAAGTACATAACAAACCTCCTAAAGAAATTCAATCTAGCTAAAGTCAAGCCTAAGATAACTTCTATCATATTTAATGTAAAATTAAGCAAGAATAAAAATGGTAAGGGAATAGATCCAAAGGTCTACCAAGGTATGACTGGAAGTTTACTTTAGTTCATAGCTACTAGGGTTGATATTGCATTAAGTATTGGTATATGTGCACATTACCAAAGTAATCTAAAGGAATCTCCTTTAAAAGCTATGAAGAAAATTTTTCATCATTTAAGAGGTATTATTAATAGGAGACTTTGGTATCCAAAGGACTTAACACTTGATCTAGTTGGATATTATAATGCAAAATAGACAAGATGCATTAACAACAGTAGAAGTATGAGTGGAAGCTTCTTCTTCCTTGGGAGGTTTCTAGTCTCATGGAGTAGCAAAAAGCAAAACTTCACAATCCTTTCAATGGCTAAAGCTAAATACATCTCAGCCAGAAGTTGTTATCCCCAAATCCTATGGATGAGAAAAACCCTAAAGGACCTTGGAATTCAAGCATCTCAAATACCCATTTACTATAACAATAGCAATGTCATCGACATGATTTAGAATCACATTCAACATTCAAGAATAAAGCACATAGAAATAAGGCCTCACTTCACTAGAGAACATGTCCAACTTGGAAGCATTCATCTGAAACATATTAGAACTAAAACTTAACTAGCTAATGTCTTTACCAAACTGCTTGATGAGAGGAGATTCAACATGTTGTGCAAAGACATGTGAATCAAACCTTGTCTTATTAGGTAAGTAAGGTATGTTACACAATTCTCCTCAATAGGTTAGATTACAATAGCTTAAATTAGGTTTGGTTAGAAGTAGCTCATTTTCTCTCAATCATAGTACCTAAAGAATGAATTATTCTTATTTCCATGAATACTCTATTCTCAAGATCCTCATCCCTTTGTCCTAGAAGCCTCAAGCCATCTATTCATGCTTAAAAGTCATCCACCCTCTTTGTCAAACTTCTTTGACATTTTTTCTAAGTCTGAAAGACATCTACCATCACCATTAGACGTTTATTTTGAAGAATAGATGTCTACTCTAATTTTTTCCAGTCTTGGAAAAGATGCTCATTCTTTGAAAAAGATGTCTACTCTACACTTCTCTAGTCTTAAAAAAGATGTTTATTCTAATTAAAAGACATCTAATCCAAAGAAATCTCACTTAAAAGATGTGAAAAAAAAAATTCATTATTTAAGAGGTACTATTGATGGGGGATTTTGGTATCCAAAGGACTCAACACTTGATCTAGTTGGGTATTATGATGCAAATTGGACAAGATGCATTAATGAAAGTAGAAGTATGAGTGGAAGCTACTTCTTTCTTGGGAGGTGTCTAGTCTCATGGAGTAGTAAAAGAAAAACTCCACAATCCTTTCAATTGCTAAGTCTAAATACATCTCAACTAGAAGCTATTGTGCCCAAATTCTATAGATGAAACAAACCCTAAAGGACCTTGGAATTAAAGCATCTCACGTACCCATTTATTGTAATAATAGTAGTGTCATCAACATGATTTAGAATCCCATTCAACATTCAAGGATAAAGCACATAGAAATAAGGCATTACTTCATTAGAGAACATGTCTAGCTTAGAAGCATTCATTTGAAATATATCAAGACTAAATTTTAACTAGCCATTGTCTTCACCAAACAACTTGATGAGAGGAGATTCAACATGTTATGCAAAGGCATGGGGATCAAACCTTGTCTTATCAAGTAAGTAAGGTATGTTAGATAACTCTCCTCAATAGGTTAAGTTAGAATACCTCAAATTGGTTTTGTTTAGAAGTAGCTCATTTTCTCTTAATCATAGTAGCTAAAAAATGAAGTATTCTTGCTCCCATGAATACTCCATCCTTAAGATCCTCATCCCTATATCCTAGAAGCCTCAAGCCATCTATTTAGGCTTACAAGTCATCCACCCTCTTTGTTAGACATCTTGTGCATTTTTCCTAAGTCAAAAAGACATCTACCACCTCTATTAGACATTTATTCTAAAGAATAGATGCCTTCTCTAATTCTTTTCAATTTTGGAAAATACATTCATTCTTTGAAAAATATGTCTACTCTATACTTTTCTAATCTTAGAAAAGACATTTATTCTACTCAAAAGACATATAATTCAAAGAAATCTCACTTAAAAGCTATGAGGAAAATTTTTCATTATGTAAGAGGTATTATTGATTGGGGACTTCAGTATCTAAAAGACTAAACATTTGATCTAGTTGGGTATTATTATACATATTGGACAAGCTGCATTAATAATCATATAAGAACGAGTGGAATTTGCTTCTTCCTTGGAGGTATCTAGTCTCATGGGGTAATAAAAAGCAAAACTCCACAACCCTTTCAATGGCTAAAGCTAAATACATCTTAGCTAGAAGTTGTTGTGCCTAAATCCTATGGATGAGAGAAACCCTAAAGGACCTTGGAATTCAAGCACCTCACGTATCCATTTGTTGTAACAACAATAGTACCATTAACATGATTTAGAATCCCATGCAACATTTAAGGACAAAGCACATAGAAATTAGGCATCACTTCATTAGAAAATATGCCCACTTGGAAGCATTTATCTGAAATACATCAGGACTAAAACTTAACTAGCTAATGTCTTCACCAAACTACTTGATGAGAGGAGACTCAAAATGTTATGCAAAGACATGGAGATCAAACCTTGTCTTATTAGGTAAGTAAGGTATGTTGCACAACTCTCCTCAGTAGATTAGGTTAGAATAGCTTAAATTAGCTTTGGTTAGAAGTAGTTAATTTTCTCTTAATCACAAAATTAAAAAATGAAGTATTCTTACTTTCATGAATATTCCATCCTCAAGAGCCTCATCCCTTCACCCTAGAACCCTCAAGCCATCTATTCAAGCTTACAATTCATCCACCCTCTTTGTTAGACATCTTCTACATTTTCTCTAAGTTGGAAATACATCTACCACCTTCATTAGACATTTATTTTGAAGAATAGATATCTACTCTAATTTTTTCTAGTTTTGGAAAAGATGTCTACTCTACAATTCGTTAGTCTCAAAAAAGATGTTTATTCTAATCAAAGTATGTCTAATCCATGTTAAAATTAAAACCCAAAGATGCTAGTACATAAAGTCTGATAGTCCATTACATCCATTTAACATCTCATTTTGGGTATAAACAACTACAATTGAGAAGTATCCTTAACATCTATACTAAAGGTAGCTTGCAAATATCTTTGGTTGAAGATCAACAAGATCCATGACACGCATGAAGGAAGGTACTTCCCATTGTCAGTCCTTTTAAGTGTTGTAGTTCAAAAGACAATCTAGATAATCTAAAGTGAAAGAACATCGATACAAGTCTCAATTCAAATCCACTAGTGCTAAGTAGTGATACAACAACTGCAAGAGAGTCTCCATCATCTATGAGTGGAGTCTTGGCTTTCGTAAGAAGAAATAAGGTTGGTTACTTGAGTATTTTAAAACCATCAACTAGCTGACTTTCATTTCTTTGAGCCTTGAATTACAAAAAGTTATGATTAGAGAATTCTTTTGCAACATCATAATCACTCATAGTGATACTCAAGCCTTCTCCACTATGGTGGGTGGAATACTAATTCATGTTCCTTCTTCTGCTATAAATGATTTGTTGGATATTCAAAATGATGAGGTTTTTCACTTGTTGTTGAATTATTTTGAGGATATTTTTAATAATGATATTATTCTCATGATGCTCAATGAATTTTGTAATGTTCTATTTGACCAATCAATCTCATTGAGCAGTCACAAGGTCTTTAGGACCAAGATGTCTAAAGATGCCTCCACTTTCTCATTGTTTGTACTGTATATTGTTATCATTTGTGGTGGTAGTTATGATTAGCTTCTCCCATTGTAGGCTTTCATTATTTATTGCTTCTTAATAGGGCAAAATATTGATTTTGGCTATATTTTGTGTTGTGATATGCTTTGCATGTTCTCTTGTGGAAGAACCTATGGGCATCCTTTTCTAATCAACTTGATCATTCATTGGGTTCATGTGTCCATATCTAATAAGCCCACCATCAAAGGCAAGAGGAGCATGGCCAAGTATTCTAAGAAGAGGGATGCTCTACATGTTGATCTTGTAGGACCCTCTACCTCTTGGGTTACACCTTCTCAGACATTTTCATTGGGAACTTCCTTGCTCTAAATCAATCGGGGTACAAGGGAACTCATCCATAAGAAGGCACTTTGCTCTATTGCTAAGGTAATTAGGAAGATTAAAAGGAACATCTCATAAGTGTCCAAGCATCAAAATTGCTTGGAGAGGCAATTCAACTTGGCCAACTTTCCTTCCATCCCTAATGAGACTCTATCAGACATTGAGGCTATGGGGACTCTTCAACGGTCTAAGTGATGATGACAGGGACTATGATGATCTAATTATTATTGCTAGACTTTCTAGAGCATATGACTCTAGCCATGAAGCTTACTCTTAAGAGTTAGCAAGACATGCAACACATGCTTAGGGAAAGCATGCCATCAGAAATGAGGAGTAACTAGTGTAGGTACCTACATGTTCCATGTTATATGTGCAAGGGGATACCGACTATGCAATACAAATAGCATTAAAGATGATTATCACATTTTCTTGCACTCTTGCATTGGAGCATATTAGACATAGATGGAATATTGCAATTACAAATTTGGTTGATTTGTTTTAAATGTTACCAAAAACACTTAGTAATTTTCTTAATGATGTTTTTAAAACTCATAAAATGCATATTTCTACTATTGAATAGATCTAGAGGGTTTTCTAAGATTAGTTGTAAAGATGAAAACTTTCAAGGGCATTTCAAAAACCACTGGGTTTTTCCTTTTCATTGTTATTTTTTAAGCTTCTTTGTTATTGAATGGATATGTTGTATTCCTTTTATGAGGTGTTATCATCATGGTAAAACTCTTTATTTGGAAGCTCCGAGTTATAGGTTCAATTCTAGTAAGCAATATTGAGTTATAAAGTTCTAATTAAACTATATACCTTGGAGTGTCTCTATATTTTAATTATTTCTAATTGCATACTTCTACTCTTAATAGAATTTTATTCCCCTTCTAATCAAATTTGGAGGATAGCACTTACCTATCTAGTCTAGATTCATTCTTTGATGGAGGACATTGATATGGCATGGTAGGGTACTTATTTGATAGCTACTAACTAAAATCATGTAAAGGTAAAGCAGCTAGATTGGGATCATTGTTAGACGGACAAAAGCACTCATTAGATAGGGTGTGCATGAATTAATGGTTTATCTTTTTTGTTTTGTTTTTGTTTTTTCCTTTTTTTTATGGCTGACAAAGCAGCATGGCAATGGTTGGATAAAAACTCACAATTTTCAAAGCTTGCACCCGAGATCATTTCCTAGTAAATTTGCTTTGAAGGCCATTGCCTGATTCAGAATATTAAAGCAACACCAATGCCTAATGGTGCAGCATAGTAGAGTCATAAGCCTACATCTCATGGAGAACTCACTACATCTTACCTCTCTTACTTTGAGAGTCTACCTCTTTCCCAGGTGAGGTGGGTTGCCCACGTGGTGGTAATGTGGTTTGATGATAACTGCATGACAAAGGGTCCTAAGGTATGCATCAAATGGGGACATTTTTTAGTTTTTTACACATTTTACTTTTATTAAATTTTTTTTTAATTTAAATTAAATTAAAAGTTTCCACAAAGAATCTTACACACGCTTCTGTTTATGTTCCCGAAACCCATTAGTAAAAATTTTATGGGATTCGCGAATCCCCAACAAATAAGTTCTAAGTTAGGTTTCAATGGAGCTTGTATGCCACTTGCTTCATAAGATTCGGAATTGTAAAAGCTTGGAAGGCTAAGAATTGTAATCTACATAAATCTGAATCTTACATGTATTTCTAAAATTTTTTATAAAAGAATCATGATAATTAAAATTATAATCGGAAGTCTTGTTGTGAAAGTGTTGAAATTAAGTTACTGCCATTCAAAGTCACAAACAAGAATAAGCATTTTGTTCAAGATAATTTTGGGGCCAACAATAAAAAAGGCTCAACTTAACTATCGAGGGTGAGCCCCATATACCCTCAACTTTAAAAGATTTTTTTTCAAGTGTACACGTGCATGATACCATATGTTTTAAAACAAGACTATGATATCTTATTGCTTCGTTACTTTTATATCTAACCCTTTGTTATAGATTATTTTGTTTTGTTATGGATACCTTGTTGCTTGGTTAACTTTTGACGTAACAATGATACCTTGTTGCTTCAAGTGGATAAAATGATTGAAATCTGTGCTTGGAAGATGCCTTTTACCTCTATTATTCCCCACAGCAACTGCATTGTGTAAATATTTCAAATTTTTTTTTTAATATCAAAAGTTGAGTCATGTCAATTCGGGAATTTTCCAACAACCACGATGACCAATGAGTTTAATATCAAAAGTTGAGTCATGTCAATTCGGGAATTTTCCAACAACCACGATGACCAATGAGTATATACACAGATACACCCAAGAAGTTAAGGCATTGGAAAACACTATTCGAAGGAATTGAAAGCACTATATGAGGAGGACTGCAAAGTGCAGATCCGTAATTTTTATAAAATAGTTAACATATAGGATCAGAATGAAAAATGAAGCTTGACTTTAAATGTGCAGAAGTTTGAAATAAGATTGTAGACTTTCAGCAATAAATGAATAATGAATAATGTCTAGATAAGCATGTTGCTGAATATGGAAATGCTTTCATTAAAGAAAAATGATGTTGCCTTCCAAAATAAGGAAATACTAGGGTTTATCATATTTTCTTATAAATTTGTTTAAATAATACTATTTGAATACTCAAACTTTCATAATTATAATAGTGAAGTGTTAGTCTAGTGGTAGTCATACAGGGCTTGGCTTGGTAACCCTGGTTCAATTTTACTATGTAGCATTAAGTTATAAACTTCTATATATCTTGGGGTGTACCTATGTTTCAATTATTTCAAGTTCCAACATTCTCAAACTTTTTTTAAAAAAATTTTGAGACAAGGTAACTGAGGGTTGTTAGTAGAACCCCTACCAACACAGCAGTAGGGTCCTAAAGTTTCATAATTATAATTGTAATTATAATTATAATCAAATACTAGTAGGTCACATCTACCATGCTATGATGTGGGGTTTGTGCTACTAGCCCCTATGTCTCACTCCTTGAAAAAAAATAAACTTTTTAAAAAAAGAAAAATTTTTGTGAATTTTATCATTTATTCTTTCTAGGATCTGATTCTCTATGGCTTAAATTTTATGTTTTTTAATAAATAATCATTTTTCCTACCTACATTGTTATTCAAGCAAAAAAAATAACCTACAAAAAGCGCAGAAACATCAATAGTTGATGCAGGACTTTAAAGCCCAGGCTGATTTACCCCTCAGGTAAATCCAGTTGATCTTAAAGGTCAAGGTTTCTTTCCTCACTGGTCTTCATTTTCAGTTGCTTTGCTGCTTTCGTCTAAGTGAACCCTTCAACACAAAGAGGTGCTTTTTAAACCCACAGATGATTACCGGTTCAACGGTCAATAGTTTGGATTGGAATTTACAAAGAGCCAATTGAGTCAACGTGAACTTTATTGAACTTTTTATTTTTAATTAAATATCAATGATTTTGACAGTGAATTTTTGTTCTTTAAACGTGACCTATCGGACTTGCCCATTTTGCCCCATCCCTTGAAAGCTCCCGATCACGCGAGCAGCAAGAAGGAAACACTTTGCTTGTGAATGCTCATGCCTAAGTCTCATAGATAAGCTGTTCATGTATTTTGGCTTCATTCCACAGCTTATTACAAGGAAAAAGTACAAGCAAACTTGAGTTATGACTTGTAATCACATGATAACTATATACATCCCTGTATACTGATATTGTACTATATATGAATCCATAAGCCCTGATTGTTTTGTGACCGTGATAAATCATTGCAAAAGCAATGCTTGAAAATTGTCTTTTAGCTGACAAATTTTGAAATCTCTATTTAACAGAATTTTGAAATAATTTTATTTTGAAATCTTCCATTAAAAGAATTTCAAGATCATCTCCACCAGATCGTTAACAAAATTTCAAAAGCTTTACATTGGAAAAAATTTGAAGGAAGACTGAAAGAATTTTCAAAACTCTAAGCAAATGGCAAGAATTGAACCAACAAGGTAAATTTTATTTTACTATGTTTTAGCCATTGAGCTTTAGCTTGTTATTACAATTTGCAATTTGATTTATACAGCATATACTTAGATGATTGTAACCGTCCCACCACTAGTTGGTTTGCCACAACTATGACATTGGTTTGAAGAGATCACACCTCATTTAATCAACTTGTTTGCGATTTACATATGACATGGTGTCAAATTTCAACCCTTTAAAAGGAAACAATGATGTGTTAGCATAATAATAAGATTTGATTTAAAAGCTCCAAGTCATGGTTTGATTTTAGTGAGCAATGCTTAGTCCAATTCCCAAATTACCATGTTATACTACTAGTTTATTAATTAGTATACCGATTGGGTAACAAACTAATGTAATGGAAAAGATTATTTCATTTTTTAGTTGTTATAGATTTTGGTTATAAAAGGTCATCATTCTTTGTTAGTCTCTAAGCCTTTATCTCTATTCACATTACTAAAATGTAGGTTAGTCCATGTAGATTCGCTGATTTTTCTTGATCTAGGGTCCTTCTTTATAGAATGATGGTAAAGTGCTTATTTCTCAAGTGGTAAAACCAAAGTTCAAAGTTTAAGTGTACACCTAAGCACAGCTTTTGCGCATCCTTTGATACCCACCTTAAAATTTGTTATGTTTTATCTCTCTCATGTTCTTCTAATTTTTAAGTTAACATATAGTTTTAAATTTTGCTTGTATCAGTACTTAGTTGCAATACTTTTTAAATGAAATTAATATTGATTTTAATTACTTTTTATATTAAGAGAGTCTGAAATTAATGTTGATTTTAATTACTTTCCAAATCTTAAGCAATCTTTTGCATAATGCTACATATTTAAGCAATGACATATGAAGATCTAAACTATATCATGTAGAATCTAACCAACCACATGTAAAATGCATGTCACATGCCTTTTAACAAATCAAACACCGCACGTCCACTTAAACATACTTAACTTTAAAGTTTTTTTATTACTTAATCCAATCATCTTTAAAGTTTTTTTATTACTTAATCCAATCATCTGGCCAAATTTCTGTCTCAAAAACTCAGCACCTTCATCACTTAAAACCTACCTGCATCAAGTTTGACAAAGGCCAAGGGTGAGTAAAGATTTTAAAAATGGCTTGAATCTTGCGTGCAACGTTTGTTTTGAATTTTTTTTCTGGAATCTTTTATTGCTATTTGTCCTTACTACTACACATGCTCTTCTAACAAGTGTGGTCTCCAACATCTTTGCACATATCTCACTTCTGCATCAAGAAAACCAGACAAAAGGAGTTAAACACAAAGGTCTATCTCTAGTTACAACTACGTGTTTTTGGGCTGATGACAGTAAACCCCAGATCTATAGCGGAGTGGTCGTATTCCTAAATTGTAATCAATCATTGTAAAGTAATTCAGCAAACTTTTTTAGCCTATTTGAAGAACACTATGATCAGGCAATGGATCAGGCATTGGAAATCTTAAATTTCAGAAATATAAGCAAGCAAACAACCATTAGGAACTGCCATGAATAATAGCAGGGTCAATATTACATCAGAAATGTGTGTTGGGTTATAGCATCAAAAATATAGATTCAGAAACAGCCTTTCTCAAATTCCTGCTGTCAAAAGGTAGCTCAATTACAGGGACTATCAGCAAAAACCAAAATAAACTCTTCTTGAAAGACATCAAAAATCAAAGTTAGCATCCAAACTTGAAATTTTGTATTCCTACAGACAAGTGATAAAAATTACATTAAAATAGAATACATCAAAAATCATTCTCACATCGTAATCTGTTATCAATAACACGCGAAGTGCATGGATAACAATAATCTTGGTTCCAGAAAGACACTTTCTTTTAATAAAAATATTCAAGATACTTGTTCTATCAGTTCCCAGTGTACACAGCCATCTAACAGATAACAATAAAAACACAAAAAATTAAATTAGAGGTGTTAGATTACAGCTCATTTCTTTCTTTTCTTTGGTGGCTGTAAGGACTCCTCATCATCATCATCCTCATCTTCTTTACCATCTTCATCCTCTCCATCATCATCATCTTCTTCTTCTTCCTCCCCTTCTTCCCCATGATCATCATCCTCTACAGCATCCTCCTCTTCTTCCTCATCATCTTCTTCCTCATCACTGCCTCCCTTCTCATTATTATCATTTCCGCCTTCCTCATCTTCATCATCGTCATCGTCATCCCCTGCACCATCATCTCCATCATTTTCTTCCTCTCCATCTTCAGATGACACATCTTCTCCTTCCTCCTCGCCAAAATCTTCTTCATTATCATCCTCATCTTCATCTTCATCCTTTTCCTCATGCTCATTGTCATTTTTGCCTTTTGCGGCACTTAGGATATCCACAGTGGTTTGCACTCTCACTGTGGTATCAGGCCCATCAATGAAATCTACATTTTCCTTACTTACATCCTTACAAGAAGCCTGCAGTTCACAAGAAACAATCACCTTTAGCAAATGACAAAGGCCAAGGGTGAGTAAAGATTTTCAAAATGGCTTGAATCGTGCTTGCTATCAGATATAAAAATACCTCTACAATAAGACTTTCATAAGTTGCATCTTCTGTTCTGCAATAATAAACAACATTTTTATTTAGTGAAAACATGGATCAACAATGATAGCCATTTTGTTTTACAAAAGTAGCTGTATCAAATCACCTCTTCCTTGATGCAATTATATGGGCAGCAAAAATCTCCATAACGTGAGCAGCAACAGCAGCCTGAAATTTTCATAAATAAATATTGGAAGCTTAGAAATAAGGTAGATTACACTAAACCTACTTTATAGCCATACTGACGATTGCAGTGATAAAGAAACACTGATGCTTTTAAGTACATAATCTTTATAAACAAAACCATTATGGCACCAAGGATGAAAATGCAGCAAGACCTGAAACAATAACAAAGCAGCTTTCCAAATCCTGTTTCACTCTTATTATGGGATGTAAAGCAAGCATATTATTCAAGTAAGTTTTATGCATTCTTTGTGGCAATCTATTGTAAGAAACATATCTCTGAAAAAAACTTAAAATCTAATACAAGTGGTCAGCAGGTTCATAACATTTTCTGCTTAAAATCACAATAAAAAGATATTGACATTCAATATCCATAACCTATTCAACAAGAAGGCTCATTTTGGCTTAGATCACCCAGATGATGATGGGACTTTATATAAACAAACTTATAATCATGCATTCCTACCATGTTGCTCCCTTCTAAAATGTTTGGTAATTATACTTTGGCAATAATCAGCCAAACTCTACACACTATTGATAAGAATAGCAAACACAGGTACTCCACAATGATGTTGCCAAATGGGGAAAAATTAAAAGAAAAAAGAAAAAAAAAGATGCACATATTCTTGTAAAAAATGAAACTGAAATTTTTACTTAAGTCCAGTGAGACCCCTTGCATCTATCAGCCCAGTTTCAGAATTCCTTTTACCAGCCCAGTTTCAGAATTCCTTTTACAGAAAAACTTTTTAAAAAATTATAACTCAGTGCTATTTACCAGAATTGAACCTGTAACCTGGGGTTACCAGGACAAGACCCTTACCACTAGGCTAACACCTCATTATTCACCATATATAATTGTTAACAAAATTGTTAAAGCACCAAACAACTATAAAAATTTGGTACCATAACCTCCCAAGATATTTAAAATAGAAGAAGAATTATCACCATTACCCACAAATAACAATAAAAAAACCAAATTATCACCAAATTAAAATACAAGTAAACAATGTTTCATGTAATACATATTCAAAAACAAGCAAAAACTGTCATTCCACAAATCCTTGTTTATAGGAAGACATTAACTGGCAATACATTTATCAGCAGCCTCATCAGAATAATTCAACATATTTTTTACAGCTAATCAATTCCTGATGATTACACTAAACATGGATGGATACACAACTTCTTATGTTGAAAGTGCAAGCTGTAATCAAAAACTTGCCTTTCCCAAATGAAATTATCATATACGGTAACAAGTTTGCCGCTACCAGGAAACAAAATATCAAAAGCTTGACTAGGAAAACTCGAAGTTCTAAGAGATTAAACTTGCCAGAAAGAAATCAGCCTTTTAAAAATAAAATTTTCCAAAATCACCTGCACAGTTGTTTCTAATGATAAGCACAGTGCCCTCTGGCAAGCAGACAGCTGTTGTGGCAAAGGCCCAACCCCAGGCATGGAAGCTGCTAGCTCCATATTAAACACTTCTGCAAATTCCTGACACATTTTTAAAAAAATACTATATCAAAATCAACCCTGAAACCCTTAAAACCCTAGAACACAGGAAAACCCTCTAAAAACGATATCACCCAAAAAATAAAAATAAAAATCCGACGCAGCAAATAACTAGGGAAAAAAAAAAGAATCAAAACGAACTTCCAAACCCTGAAACCCTGGAAAGCACGAAAACCCTCAAAACCGCGGCAACAATTTTAGAGCCCCTGAACGGTTCCCACAAAAAACCAGGAAAAAAAAATCAAAACTAGCTATCTCCGAAAAACGGCAAAAGAAAACCACGTTTCATAAAAACCAAAAACAAAAAACCGAACGGAAAAAAAAGGAAAAAAAAAAAAACCTGCTAAGGAGGACTCTAGCACGAGCTTTTTGCGCCGCGAAATCGCGCAGCTTCCATTCAAAGGGCCAAAACCCTGAAAAACAGGAGAGGAAACGCCGCATCCATAGCAGGCAGCGACATGGCAGCGAGTCTACAAAAAAAATGTCAAAAAAACAGAAAAGCGAAATTGCAAAAAACTAGGGCTCAGACGAGGAAAACAGAGGGAGCAGAAGCAGAAGAAATAACAGCAAAGGTAAGGATTCGGATTCGGTACCGCAGTAGTGCAAGTGGGATCAGGGGTGGCTTCTTCTTTCTGCTTGTTGTTCAACCGAAGCTACCGGAAGAAACAGTTTCCAGACCATTAGCGGCTGTAAAACCCCGTCGCCATTCTGGAACCTGGTAAAACCCTTGGATCAGTGTACCAGAATAAGAATAATAATTACGTTAAACCAAAAACAAATTCAGGTGAAACTAAATGAACCAATAGACCAATCTTATTATTAACCAGGCAGTAAGATTTTAGAGGTTCTAGTTTTTAGTTTCAGTAATCCATGACTATGTCACAGTTGGTTTTGTTAGTTTTAGACAATTTAATTATACATTTTAGTATATGTGTTTAGTTTAATGCTGTCTCAAATCATAGGTTAGAGGCCAAATACATTATACAATTTTGACAAATATTATGTAGATTACTTGTTATTGTCGTCGTGAAAAATTACGGACAAGTTTAATTTAGCGTTAGCGTAAACGAAACATTTTTTTAAGTTGGCTCCTGACCGTTGAACGTAGTTGGAGAAGGTAATGTTATGTTTTATTTATTATTATTATTATTATTATATTAAAAGAGATGTTTGCGTAGGTGGGTGTCAGAGAATGTGAGATATTGCAAGGCCAATTAGGGATCAGTGTTTGGCTCCATTTGATGTGGTATTTGTCTTTATCTGTTTACACGTGTATCCATCAACGGTTCAAAAATGCTACCGGCTGTCTCCCACGAATTTTAAATCATGAAGAATCCATCAACCCCCTTTAGTCATCCTTAGGGTTATTACGTATATGGTTAGCAAACAAGCAAAAACTTAACTGCTTTTTGAGTGGTTGTTTAAACCTTTATTTTACGACTTAAGAAATGAGAACTTTACCATTGTTTCAAATGATGGCCCCTTTCTCAATGGGTTATTGCTCAATTGGTTAGAGTATAAAGCTTGTGGAATTTCAAATGATGCCCGCTAACTCATTGCTTGATTAGAACATAAAGCTTGTAGTTTGGAAGTCATAAGTTTGATTCTAATAAGTATGCTAATCTAACATGCTATTATGTTTTGCTTATGTTCTACGAAAGTTTGAAACCAGGTCACAATATGTATTATTATTCTAAGTTACTTTCAATTTCTTTAACTAATGCCAACATTTCTACTTCTTTTATTAATGTGGAAATATGTATTAATTCTCATAATGTAGATTTGCAAGTTGGTGAGCAAAAATTTGAGAGGCCTTCTTCTAGCAATGTTGTTATCATTAAAACACCTCATTTTGTTCTTCCTAATGATATATATGAGTCACTCGTTACTGATCTTATATCACGATATATGTTCATTCAAATTTTGGATAACCCACCTTGTAATCAAAGTTTCATTTCATAATTACATAATGTGATGCAAAAACATGACATTCAAGTCATTTAAGCCAAGGGTGCCCTAAATATGGGATTTTTAATACATGAGCGCATGTAGTATTGATTATTTATAAGTGGACTCCAAACTTTGGTGTCCAATCTAAAGAATATTTTAAAGTCCCAAGTTTTGTTAAGCTATTTAATCCTCCCTTGATTTTTCAAAAAGCTGAGTATGAAATTATCAATCTTCTCAATCTCATTAAATATATGGAATCTATTTCTAGAGATTTTGGTTTTTGTAGACGTTTTTTTGTTGAAATTGATCTTCTTAATTGTAAAAAGGAATTGGTATTATAAGCAAGTAAGAAAACTTATCAACTAATTACATATTATAGTCTTCCCAATTCTTGCAATGTTTGCAACTGTGAAAGACATTTGTTTAATGCTTGTCCTTTTTTGCTCAAGAAAAAAGATGCTAAAAAATGTGTTGAAGTTGAAGATAAGAAAACAATATGAAGTTGAAGACATAAAAAATTAAATTAATATCAACAATAAGAATGATCAAATAGAAATTAAGAATCTAGAGAAACCAAAAGCTTTTGTGAATACTTCTACACAACTTGGACCTCATAAGGTAAGTGTTTTCTTATATAACAAGAATACTATTAACTCAAAGATTTAATAAGAAGTTTAAAACTAATGGTAAATATTCTTAACTCAAGATTAACAGTAAGTGACAAGGCCTAGATCATCTAGAAGTTGTGCTATCATTTTTTGATGAATTTTACTTTGATACAAATATTGGTATTAAGGCATATTGCTCTACAAAAGTTTCATGTTGGTAGTATGTCTATTATACATATATTATTAACTTTATTCTAACTACATGATATGACTAGTATCATCATTCTAGTCTTATCCTAACAAAATGGGATTGGCTAAGGGGTGGTGAATGAGCAAAAGGCCTAAATTCTTTCAAGTAGTTGCACCCATCTTTATATCTATTCTTGGGGAAAATATATATCACTAGTTGCATTTATGGCCCCATTTGGTCAGTAACTTAATCAAACTCTTGTAGTTTGATTTCTTAATTTCTTGTAGGAGCCAATAAATGTCTGTAGCTTAGATTTGAGTCAATTTTTTGGTGTCTTATTTAAGTGGATTGTATATGGATGCTTCCATTGATTCCTATCCATTGCAACACTCAACTTATAATAAATTTACTTTTCTTACATTTATTTATGGCTTTACTAGCATAGATATTTACATTTTCATATATAGTTAAATCATTTGCAAAATAAGAATGATATACTCTCAAATGTTAATGTGAATTGGCTTAGTAATCCCAGAAGCTAATCACTTGGTACACCCAATAGTAGGATCACTTGGAAATTCTAGTGATTAATGCATATATCCAAGAACATGACTAAAGGTTATGAAATGGACACTCATCATGTGTAGGCTAGTTCAAGATTTATTTCCCTATTATTAGTTAATTGTACATTTATCTTTAATTTCATTATTTTATATAGAATTAGAATCATGGTTGCATAACATCATTTATCATACACTTTAACTAGACTTAACTATAAAAGTTAAAAGGAAAACTACAAGTTTAGTTGAAGAGATAGCAACTTGCAATCACCCAACAAGACATAATACTATTGCTAATCCATCCAAGAATACCTTGACACTTGTAAATCATATGGTTAGACATTAGGCATACTTTCTGATCATCATTTGAGAGTCTAGTGGAGAAGATAGTGACTTATGATCACTTAATGAGACTATACAATAATGCTAATCTATCCACAGATTATGACACAATTTATTGTGATGCTTATAGAGCGTATGGTTGGACATTAGGCATACTCATCTCTCATTATTTGGCATCATTATCGAGGATAATGCTAGTAGTTTAGTTTTAGTTAGTATTACAAATGATCACTATAGGTTCTCATGATTTCTATTTTATAATATCTTGTATTAATTGAACATACACATGTAACTAATTGAGATAATATTATTCTTTGAGGTCTAACAACTCCTTAACATGAATCCTATTGGAAATCCTGTAAAAGCTATGAACAGAAATAAGAACAATGATAGCTCACCAATAACTTTGTAAACAAGGATTATGTATGCTTAACATGATTTATACTACCTTGAATTACATTCATTTTCAATTATGATAAGTAGTTTCGGTGAAGGAACACGCATGGTAAAATAGTTATGAATTCTAATAGATCAATCTATTCAATCCTTTAAGTAGTATTCATGAGAATTGGACTTGGCCAAGTTATAAGTGGCTATTTTCTTGATAAAAGAATGTTTAAATCTTATCAATCTACTAATGCCTAGTTGATGAGTGGCGAGGTACCCCTACACTCAACCATACGAAACGAGCGTAGCACACGCGATTCGGTCGAACTCCGCAGACTAAATGCCTTAACGCCACAAGGAACGCTTGGGGTTAATCGTTCGTTGTCTTCCCAGGCTTGCTTGTATGTGTCATGGTGTATGGTTAAGCAAGTTTGAGGTATATGATTTTTTTGGTATTTTTTGGTTTTCTCCTATGCTAAGAGGTAAAGGGTTGAGAAACTAAAACTAACTCTAACTATAGCACTAAGTCCTAGCATCAGCATCCGTTCCCACTTACCGTACACACCCTGAACTGTGCAACTATGGCTACCAAATGCTAATCGTTACTGGGATTACCACACGTAACGCATGTGCTCGAAGCGGTCGTACTGAGGCACTTAACTAACCTAAGTGTGACAAGCAGCCGATTCCTTGACTAGCCGTACACATCCGTAGATGCTCGTAATCAAGTCGTACTTGTCCCACGCTCTAGGAGGAAAGGGTGAGAGAATTTACTAGCGATGAGTAGCCGATTCCTTGGCTAGCCGTACACGTTCGTCAACGCTCGTAACCAAGTCGTACTCATGCCGCGTTACTAGGAAAGCAGTAAATAACATTAATTAAACCTATCCATGCACTGCAAGGTTTATCCACAAAGCTTGTCTTTATTGCCATACACAACTTGCGTTCAGGTACAAAGATGCTCGAATAAAGAACCGTTCACTTGGGGGACTCCTACTACGGGCACATGGAAAATATTCTATCTCTGGGATGGTCAATCCGCCAGAGCTTTGCTACTTTATGCCTATGACTCCAAATGAGGGGAGTGCTGCCTCTTATTTATAGATATGGCGGCGGACCGCGATATTGCATAAGTGATATCACAGGGAAAGATGCGATATCACATACTTGATATCGTAGGGGATGCGATATCGCGTCGACTACGATATCGCGTACGTGATATCGCTGCAATCTGTGTCTCATCATACCCCCATGACTGAATGAAAACTCATCCTTGAGTTCCTTACAATGATATCAGGTAGGTATGGGATTATTTAGGGGAATGGAACTAATGGAATGACATGTGAATGGTTCATTATTACAAGACTTGACAAGACTGGTGTTCATGACAACAAGGGTGAACACCTTATTACAATGACATCAGGCCACATTTGGCAGCTGAGAGAAAAGAGGAGAGAGAATAGAAGAGAAGAAGAGAGAAGAGTCTTGTTGCTGCCAATGCCTAGATTGCGCCTTCCGTTGTCCATCCGTAAGCGCATTATCAATCTTGTTCCTTGCATAGCTACTTCAGCGCTGCTCCATTCCAAGTGGTTGCTCCAGATCCATTCCGTTGTTGTATGATTGCCATCTGCACACACAACACAATCATATATTAGCAAGGGTAATTGAATCATTAAGTAAATAATACCTTGCTTCGGTGTAAGTCCATTGGCTAGGTTGTGGTATGGTTGATATGGACCTAGGAAGATGTTACTAATGACGACCAAAGGTGTAGGGGTTAGGAAGAAAAATGAAAAAATCTGGGGCTTAGGAGAAAAATCAAAAAATCAGGCCCTATACCCCCATGACTAATCGTGAACCTCTGGTAGCATTAGAATGGAGAAAGAAAAGGAGTAAGAAAGATAGGTAAAAAGGGACAACTGAAAACATCAGTGAAGTGGATGTCAAGATGGAAATGAACAAAATAATAATTAATTGCAAAAAATGTTAAGGAAAAGAAGTTAACTAACGTTCCAAATAGGAGTGTCAGTGGGTCCTCCCCAAAGCAGGCTCATGCCCTTAATGCCCTGACAATCCCACATTCAAAGAGTCCGTAGGCTCTGGGAATGTCCATTGGAACAAGAGTTAAAGTCTTAACCGCTAGAATTTACCAAAAAGAAAACAATGCATCAACCAAAATATATGCACTAATGATACAACCAGCAATGAGGTGAATGGCGGAGAGAAGGATGAAAAGAAGAGGATGGAATGGAATCCCAAGGACAAGGTGGTGTATAGCCCCTTGTGTATTTTATGATTAATGTGACTTGGCGAATCTCATTCCAACTCTGGCTCAAACCAACCACTTCAGTGACTTCGCATCAATGCATCCGGTTAAACCATTCACTTGGATAACAAGGATGCATCTTCAAAGAGCCACCACCATTCCGACGAAACAAGGAGAGAATGGGAAGCGAGAAGGCCTTAGTTAGAGGGAACACTTTGGTTCCATAACCAGTCCGTGCAGCCCAAATTTTATTTCATTTAAGGGGTGTGCTTTGAATCCTCACTTTGGGGGGGGGGGGGGGGGGGGGGTTTATTTTGTGTTTTTATGCATGGGGACCATACCATGCAAAGACTTCTTTATTTTTATTGCCTCAGCTTCCGATTATTGGGTAACATCGGAACGGTAAGAAAACCCAAGAAGAAAACAACCAAGAACCCAAGTGAATGACCAACAAAAGAGCACCAAGTTCCCTTGAAGTCACACCCTTTGCAATCCTTGAGTCCTTCCTTAGTTTGAGAAATGCCTAGTCACCGGTTCGTTAAAGTTCTTATTGGAAGGGAACTGTGCATTTCCAAGCCAAGAGAAACCATAGACTTTGATGGATGGATGGATGAAGTGATCTCATTGCTTGCCATATCAAAAGAAACATACCTTAGTATCAACAATGTAACTTAAAGGTAAAAACCAACATTAGCAATCAATATGAAAACAGTTCATACCATCGCCCTGAACACTTATTGGGTGACGAACTTACATGGTGGATGACACACACACACACACACAAAATAGAAAAGTATAATGATGGTGTAAAACAAAAACAAGAAAATTTAAAGAAATTTGTAAAAAAAAAAAATGTGTAAAACAAAAACGTTGTAAAACAAAAATGTGTAAAACAAAAATGTTGTAAAACAAAAATATGTAAAACAAAAACTGAAAAAGAACTGAGGGCCCCATATGGTTAGCATAGGTGGCCATCTCCCCCATGACTAAGTTGTAAGGGAGAGATCCGAAATAGTGAGCACCTATTTGAATTTCTGAGAAGTGCCCAACTTCTCCCAATTGATGATCTCAAATTGAGGGGTGGAAGTTGGCGATGCTCACGTTCCAATGCGTCTATGCCACGGTTGTTGGCATGAGTTTCCTCAGTTTGTTCCATGCATATTTGTTTGCCCCTACGAGAAGCTGTCAACCACGGGGTGTCTACTACTTCTTGTGTGGTTGCTACATACAGGCATCTTTGTTGTAGAGTTTCTTGGGCACACCTGTTACATGGAGACATTTCCTCCATGTCATCACTCGATGAATCATTGTATGTGATGCATGGAACTATCCTCTTCTCGATCTTTCCACATATTTTTATCTTAGAGATTTCCAAGGAAAGATCGCGGATCCTAAGGCATGTGTCTACTGTGCTTAGCCATGCCCTTCCCATTATAATTGGGAAGTCCCCTTCATTGTTGTTAACATCGATCACTAGAAAATCCACTGGGTAGGACCAACCACACACGGTGGTAATAACATCCTCTACCAATCCTAAGGGAATGGTGATGGACTGGTCTGCCAGCTCCAGTTGGATGTTGCTCTTCTTAAGTTGTGGCAGGTTCCAGGCATGATACATCTTTTGCGAAATTAAGTTGACTCTGGAACCTGAGTCAAGAAGAGCTCGATGTGGTGCATTTCCAGCGATCTACAAATAAATAAAGGGACCCCCAGGGTCAGTTAGTTTCCTGGGAAGGTGGCCTACCTTGATCCAGTTAATTATAGTATGTGTTAGCATAACCGTATGCGTTACACTCCTTTGGACTGAAGGGTTCTCCGAAGCGTTAGTGGTTAGAGGCCTATACATGTACCCGTTCGCTTGTTGTTGCGAGATTTTGTCTGGGCTCCTAGTTCTGAAAAAAGGTCTTTTCTTTGTACAGTTGTTGCCAGAACTAGCACCTGGTTGGATATTTACATGCCGAATATTTACAGCTCTCGCGGCGTTACATTGTTGTGGTTGGGTAGGTAATTCCCCTTGCATTGTTGGAAC
>MNCI01000286.1:157581-216514 GCA_015680685.1 Gnetum montanum | reverse complement strand
CCGTACACGTTCGTCAACACTCGTAACCAAGTCGTACTCATGCCGCGTTACTAGGAAAGCAGTAAATAACATTAATTAAACCTATCCATGCACTGCAAGGTTTATCCACAAAGCTCATCTTTATTGCCGTACACAACTTGCGTTCAGGTACAAAGCTGCTCGAATAAAGAACCGTTCACTTGGGGGACTCCTACTGCGGGCACATGGAAAATATTCTATCTCTGGGGTGATCAATCCACCAGAGCTTTGCTACTTTATGCCTATGATTCCAAATGAGGGATGTGCCACCTCTTATTTATAGATATGGTGGCGGACCGCGATATCGCGTACGTGATATCGCAGGGAAAGACGCGATATCGCGTCGGCCACGATATCACGTACACGATATTGCAGCTTGTGCAATCTGCGTCTCATCACTAGTGTAACCTAGACCATCAAATGGAGGTAAGATATGAGTAGAAGAAGGGTAAACACAATGTGTTCTATACATTCAAATTTGAAAAGGAGGATGCAACCAATAAGTTGGAGAGATTTCTTTGTCACTAATCTTTCTTAAGAGATCCTTTTCAACCCCCTTTTAGTAACATGGATGTGGAGTTACAAATTGTAATAGTACATTCTTATTTAGTTGGAAATCCTATAAATATTAATTAAGATCACGGGAAAATGAGATCTTCAAGGTTTAGGACCTCTAATAGGCCAACAACTTATGAGCATAGGGATTGTCAAATGCAGAGAAAACGTTGACATGGCTTCCCTAATAGCTTACCATCTTTCTCTTCATTCTCATCTTCAAGTTCCACTAAGGAATGTAAATTAAGTAGGAGGGCTCTAGGAAGAAATCAAGAAAGACATCTTGAGAGGAATTATAGGAGAAATCTTGAGAGGTCTTATAATAGAGATTCTCATAAGAGGTAAGGTAGTAAGCAGAGAAGAGAGTGTAAACATGATCATGGTGAGAAAATATATCATGATCTTGACACTAAAGTTGTAACACTAGACAATGAGGTTGAGACCTTGTTGGTGACTAGAAGTGTGACTTAAATAAGGGAGCTACTAAGAGTTTCCATTAGACATCAAAAGAAGAGTTACATCAAGCACCTATATGTGAATAACATTCTAGAATTTAAAGGAGCCTACAATGTAGATCCATAGAATCATATACAAGTTTTCCATGATGCTTGTGGCTTGCAAAATACTAAAAGTAAATGGGAAAAGCTCAAGTTATTTCCCAAGAAACTTACTAAGGAAGCTAAGAGCTATTAAAGATTAGTGGAACTTAATTCAATTCATAAATAAAGCACTATGTTAGAACTTTTCAATGCAAAGTATAAAATTTCCTTATGGATGTTCAATTTAAGGAGAGGGACCATTATCTAGAGTGATGGTAAGATGTTCATTTCTTAAGTTCAAGACTTGGGTTCAAGGTTAGGCACAACCACTCATGTGAATTGAATGTCACACCTTAGAGAAGGATGAGTAGGATGTCTCAATAAAAATTTGCACAATCTTACTTAGATCTAACAAGAAAAATATATTCTTACAAACATTTAAATAAATTAGATTAAAACACATTTAAAATAAGATCAAAACAAAATGCAATAAATAAAATAATTAAATAGTGAACACCAAGATTTATAGTCCACTTCTTAAGGATATCCAATTTCTTGTACCCCTAGGTTCTCTTTTGATCTTCAAATTCTTGAAGAAAAAATGTTGGTTTCAAGGGTTTCTAGTCTCCCTTTCTTACAACCAGGATTTTAAGGAAAAAATCCTCAAAACAAAGGAAAGTACAATGATGCTTTTGGAATCTCGTAATAGATTAGATTACATCTAATACAAGTTTAGATCATGCAAGAGATACAACAATAAGGAGATAGAAATACAATAAAAGATCATTTTTCTTAGCTTAGCTCTTTTCCTTACACATTTAAATATTTTTCCAAAATCCACTTTGATCTTGCTTGCTTCTTGTTGATATACCACTCTTCATCAAACAATTCATCTTCACCTATACATCAATAGCCATGAGAGCTATGATGTCCTTAGATCGAATGTATTACCCTTGGAGACAAATGACAATATTTGTTTCTTAATGCATTGCTCATCTCATAATGTTTGAGGGAATTTTTGGCCTTTTTAATTTTTCTCATTTTCCCTTGAAAGGCCAACCTTAACTAAGGTTGGTTGATCTTAAGAATGCCTTTATTTTTTCTCAACTCTAAACTTTCCATTAATTTAGGTTGGGCAACCTATGGAAAGGCTAGTTGACCTTAATAATGATGCATTTTCTGTTGACTAAAATTGGTGAGCTTTCATATCAATCAACCTTAGGTGGGATTAATCAATCTATTGGGTCATTTAGTCAATTGAAGGGCAACAAGCTTAACCATCTAAAACGTATCCAAGGCATCATCCTCCATGATACTAGTGTGCATTTTAACATTTCAAATATCCAATTTGATCAACAACATGAAGAGATTAGGCTTTCATTCATCTACAAACTCTTCTAGAATCTTGCTTGACAGGATGAGAATTGTAGCTCTGGGTGATGATCCTATGTTTAATTTAACAAGATATATTCAAGGATGGAAGTAATGGACTAATAAATCTCTTGATGTAGCCTTAGGTAGATACTATTCATTATTGAACATATGCCTAGGCCATGGGTTCTCCTAAAAATAATAGATTTAACATCTTATAGATGGGCTCAAAAATTGAATGCCTGAAATTCTTGAGATTTATGTCCAAAAAGATTATTAGAATTGAAAAATCATTATATTCAAAGGCTCATAAATTGGGTGGCTAGAAAGGATGTAGAACTCCTAAAGCAAGAGAGTGTAGAAGAGTACAATTGAAACCCATCCCTTTGCAAGAGGAATGCACTTGCCTGTAATACTCAAGAGGAGATTCCATTAGATGAGATGATATAGTAGAAGACTTTACCCATGTAAAAGTCTATTTCAAAGATAATAACAAAGGTAAATAAGATATCTAACTCTATGAATGAAAAATTTGCATCAATGCATAAGATCATTAAGGAGCTTGATGAGCAAGCTAGAGTAAAACAAGAGCAGGATAAAAATGAAAATAAAGAAAAGGAATGAGATACACATTGACAAAAGTGTAAGTTTGCTATTGTAGAGAAGGCTTCTAGTTATGAGTAAGAGGACAATGATGGATGTAACATTTATCAATATGAACAACTTAAGGATGCATGCCCTATTATGTCATTCATGATTACATTTGTGCAAGAATTTGGAGCCTATGCTCTCAATCCTAGATTTTTGAAAAAACACATGTCAAGGATGTTACCATACATGTAAAACAATTATAGATGACAATATTAGTCACAATATTGTCACACCTAAAATCTTTTGTCATCTTTTATCTTTATTTTTTATCATCTTTTCCTTTAATTATCTAGTATTATGTTTTTATCTTTCTCTTAAATAATTTGATATTATTATTATTATTCACTTAAAACCCTATGAGACCACTTGAACAACAAGCTTCTATATTGTAATATCAAAAATCAGAGTACAATGCATAGAAAGGCAATCATAAGTAGGGAAAACTTAAGCTTAACCCTTATAAAACGTAAGTGCAAATGATATATAAGGAAAATGATAGATCATGAAAAGATAAATCTTCAACTAGATGTAACTTCATAGCTATCCCATCCTCCTACATCTAGCTTATGCTCCTACACCATATGCATGCATTACTCATGTAGGAAGAGTTCATACTCTTCAAATAGTTGGATTCTCCTCATTAATCACTAAAAGACATGATTAGAGTAAGCTCCTACAACTGCAAAATACAAGTTAGAACTTGTTGTACAATTGTTATTAAGAATTAAGTTGACTATAGGTTACCCATAATAATAAAATCTTAGGTATTGTTATAAGACTCTTGAAGGCTACTACCATAGCTCCTACTGTAATAGATACTAGTAATGGCCTAATCTATCTACAACCCCCTTAATGTCTGATAACTCAACCCATCAATGCCCATTAACAACATTAGAAGATGTACTACCAAGTATCCTCTAGACTCTTAGCATCTTATTGTCCATGTAGAATGACCATTGTAGTGAGATTAAATGATAAGAACTTCCACATCTCTAGTTGTGATACTCTATCAAGTACTTTCTAGATCTCAAGAAATCTATAGCCCATGTAGAAAGATTGTTGTGGATAGATGAAATAATATGACCTTCTACATCACTATCTTGTTATCATCTAAAGCATCGAATGATTGTGTTGTAAAGTACCCTATGATCTTATAATATCCTATGGCTCAAGTAGAAAGATCATTAAAGTTGGATGAAATGGTGAATGCCACCACATTACCTCTACTACACCTTCTAGCTCTAATTGTATCTCATACCTTACTTGAAATTAATCATAATCCATTAAAAAAAATTGTCATTATCACTGTGACTACACTACCATTGCATCATGACTTCATCATCACATCAAAAATTGTTCATTGTTGCTAGCACTACTTGAGTGCAAGTTAGGTGTAGTCTCCTCAAATAATGTTAGATGGTTCATGAAAATAATAAGACTCTTAGATATATTTATGCACTACAAAAAAACATGGATTGGGAAAATATTAGGCGAGACTAGGAATAAAAGCAAAATCAAAGAATAAAATAGATTTACTACCTTTACCAAGAAAAGACTATTTCATCAACAAAGACTTTGCAAGATCACAAGTTTAAAGCACTAGCAAGATGTAAGCTAATAGAAAGCACAAGCTGAAAATCATGATTGTAAGAGGAACCTAAGGCTTACATATATAGACTCATTCATGAATATCTATACAAGGATTCTAGAACATTCTTACTTAGGACTTTTTAATCAACATGCATTACATGTGTCAGATAGCCAAAGAGAAAAATACATATAATCTATAGTGGGGCCAACATCAATTCATCCTATTCTTATTCAAAGAAAAGAAGGTTAGCAGCATCATTAAAAACATAATAATCTAAATAAAATATATATAAAAACATGCTTAAGAATTAAAGAATAAAATCCATGTCAAAACAACTCTACAAGGAGTGAGACTTATTAAAGATAAGTCACATTAGCAAAGTCTCATGTCAAGTTAAACCAATAAGAAAGTCTTATACCATGTTAAACCATTAATGAAATATCATACCAATAAAGATAACAACACCATGCTAACTCATCACAAAATGATGAATATAAAGTCTAGTGCTAATAAGTAAATGGTACCAAATTATCATAAAATAATGAATACTAAACACATTAAAGATAAAAGAATAAAATAATGAAAAATGATAAAGATAATACATGTTATAGATAAGTTAAGGTACAAGACCCTCTACGAAGTACACAAAGTTAAGTTTGATCTACAGAATCAATGTAAAGGTTAAAAATAAAATCCTAAACATTCTAGGGATGGTACAAATATTATTCAAGCAGGGCATCAACCTAGCCTAAATAACAATATCATCAGCAATGACAAAACACAAAGTTAGGAGGAATGCACCACCCATGTAGCAATACCCTTGTTACTAACTTGATCTCTATGAATATTATGTTCAATAACCTACTTCACCTACTGGTCCTAATATTCATGCATCTTACTACTATTATCCTCTTGAGTACTACAAACTTGCCCTCCACATGCTAAATCACCCTTTTATGCCTCCCACCTAAACTCTCAACATCATAATAATTTTCTTCCTGTTATGCTTCTACCTTCGATGTAGGGAAAAGTACCACCACAATTGTAACAAAAGAATGTCATCCATGTAGTAAACATTCATTTCGATGAAGGGGTTAGAAACCTAGAACAATCACAAACTAACCAAAAAGTTATAATTAAGTCTTCTCTTTCATCTTTTATGGTCCTACCTTTAAACCCTTTCAATTTCAGTGTTTTAATCAATTTTAAAAAATTATCAAGTGAGTTGTTAGAAGCCACTATGGGTTACACCTCCTCACAGTCTCTTCCTAGTTGCAACCTATTGTAAGTCATAGCCTCTTGTAGCAAGATAAATGCAGAAAATCCAAAATCAAAACCTTTATCAATGCAAGGATACTACAACTTGTAGTGTCTTCCACTTAGCCATAAAGGCCAAAACTTGAGACCACCTTTGTTCTTAGTGCCAATGATTGGTCATTGTAACTCCTCTTAGCCTCTGAGGTGAACTACAATCTCCTACAAGTCACACACATCTTGTAATACCAATCATTATAGAAAATTTAAATAAAAACTTATTTTCACCTAACTATGAGCTATTACAAGTCGTATTTGGCTTGAAGTCCCTTACTATAGTTACTAATTAAACATAGAAAAACATTTTAGTTAACCTCCAAACAATATAAGACTTGAAGATTAGATTCCCTAACACTCCTATATCATTAGGATAATAAGAAATTACAAGTGGGAATGGGAAGTGATTCTACACCAGTCTCTCATGCTAATTCATGTTGTATCTAGTTAAATGAAAGCATGTACCCTTTGTAAGAAGAGAATGAACCTAGGAAGCCCGCTGATCTATTTGCAAATTACAAAAAATTCTTCATGTAAGGCTATACTAGATTGAATTTTTGGCATGAATCTTATTTCACAAGAAATGTATAAGACCTCTAATCAAGAAGACTAGTATCAGGTTAAAGCTTATAGCACTATCTATCATAGATAGTTTCATTAGGAGAAGTTAATAATGTAGTGAATACTATTAGGGAGTGGTCATATCCAATAGATTTCTTGGTGATCCATGTTGATAATAGAAAGGGTGAGTTTTTCATCATTATGAAAAGAGTGTGGCTTAGCACCATTAAAGCTAAGCTAGGTATTAGAGATATTTTCTTGGATATTACCATGAAAAATGACCACAACATGATAGAGAGATTGTGCATTCCATGCATTGCATACAATGACATGGGATGTGATTGTATGCAAGAAATTTATAACATCAAGGAAATGATCATTTTTGCATATAAAAATTTGCTTAAAATAGGTGTGTGTGCAAAAGTATTTATGCACACTAGCCACAAAACAAAAAAACACCCATTGGGTGATAACAGAAGAAATTACAATATTAGATATATGCATGAAACTAGTGGAAAAACTTACCAATGTCATGATTTTTGGCTAATACCCAAACTTTGTTTTTGTTCTTTTTTCATGTTTAAAGTCAATTAGATGTTAGAAGTTTTATGTATTTAAAGAAGACTAAAAAAACCATGAAAAATAGGAATAAAACCTTAGAAAATCTTAGTTTATGATAAAATAAGAAGCAAAAAGGAGAAAAATTTATTCTACATGAAGAGGAGTGATAAAATCCATTAAGCCAAATGATGCGATATCGTAGCTCTACTTATGTCATCATAGATACGATGTAGTAGGCCCTAGTCATGACTATAAATACCAACCCACCATCACATCATTGGGATAACTTTTGCATAACACTAAGTGAAATTCTTGCAGTTTCTTTTCATGAGTTACACTTAGAGTTAGAAATGAATGCTTGCAATGTGGTAATTGATAGTTGTACAAAGTCTTTATTCTAGTGGATTGTACTTAGACATGATTCATGACTGGCAATAAAGATCAAGATTGTTTCTTACCATTGCAACATTCTACTTAGTTTACTTAGATTAAGTTTACTTTCTAGCATGTTTACACGTATGTCATTTACATTTCTTGAACACTTTACTTTACTAATGTCTCTTAGTAGAATTGTATAAGTATGACTGATTTCAAGCATTAAGTGTAATCATGTGGTAATCCAATAGTGGCTTCACTTGATTTACTCAGTAGTGAATTCACTTGATAATTCTAGTAATGCTTACATTAGCCCTGGGCATGTACGACAAGCTAGGAACATATGCTTATCACCATAGGCTAGGATAGATTTACATTTCAGTTATTGCTTAAATTTAGACTTCATTCTCATTTTCATTATGGAAGCACTTAGGATTAAATTGAGCCAACAACATCATGATATCATATACCTCATCAAGAGTTAAACCATACTACTCATACTTTACTAACTCAACATGAGAAGATAACAATTGCAAATCAACTATCAACCACTAGCATACTTACATTGTCCATCCATGGATTATGATTTGGTCATGTGCATGCACTCATGACTTGTATGGTGGAGTGTTGGAATAACCATCCACTTATCATTGGCACTGTTGTTCTCACAAGAGGATTTGGTTCTCCCTATGACAAGAGGAAACAAGGATCAATGAACTATGACAAGGAAAGATGAGGAGACCATGAGAGACATGTACATCAAAGAAGGTACCTTGATGATGAAGAAGACAATTGTAAACAACGAGGAGATAAAATTAGGCATAAGGAAAGGGAACAATATTATGAGCATTGAAGGGATCATAACTACAATAGAGTCTATGAACCTGAAGATCATGAAGAACCGCTACTGGCCACTCATAATATGACTAACATTAGAGAAGTAGTGTATATCCCTACTAGGCATGTAAGAGAGAGTCACATCAAGCAACTAGATATGAATAACATTCTCAAGTTTGAGGGTGGATACAATGTAGATCCACAACACCATCTTGAAGCATTCCATAATGCCTATACCCTTTAGAACATTGAGAATGATTTGAAGAAATTGAAGTTGTTTTCAAGAACACTCAAGAAGAAAGCAGAGAGCTGGTATAGATCTTTACAACAAGAACAATTTGGTGATGGAGTACCATGATGGAGCTCTTTAATGAAAAGTATCAAGCTTATTCTAGAGTGTTTAATTTGATAAAAACAATTCAAGGATGGAAGCAAGGGAGACATGAATCCTTTGATGTGGCAATGGATAGGTACTATTCATTACTCCATAAATGCCCAGGCCATAGATTTTCTAAAAGAAAACAAGTTAGACATATCATTGATGGGTTAAGGAACAAGAGTAGAGAAACTTTTATGGTATATGCCCAAGGTAGGTTATCAGAAATGATAGCCTATCAAATTCAAAGATTAATAGACCAAGTGACCAAAGAGGAGGAAGAATTAAAGAAAAGAGAATCAACTAAAGAGTATAATCAAGATCTTGCAATGAGAAAAAGAGATGTGAGAATAAGCAAAAGACAGGAAGAAGAAACTTTGAAGGATATAATTTAGAGAAAAACTATATCCATCCAAAAATTAGTCAATGACATTGTGATTAAGGTAGAGAAAATGTGGAATTCTATGGATGAAAAATTTACTATTGCACTCAACATAGTAGAGGAAAAGATTGAATAAGCTCTAAACAAAAATAAAGAAAGTAAGAAAAGAAGAGCTAATGGACAAGAAGACTACAAACATAAAGGAAAAGTTGCTATAGTTGAAGAATTAACAAAATCTAGTTCGAAAGATGAAGAAGAATGCAAAGTATACTAATATAAACACCCTAAAGGATGTTGTTCTATTATGGCCTGTTTGCAAGAGTTTGGGGCATACATGCTTAACCAAATATTTGTCAAGAAACAGATGCTAAGATGATTACCTTACCTAGAAGGTAATTTTGACAATGTCACCAACTATCATATTATCCAAGTGAAGCCTATCCTCAACCACAAGGCCAATACTAGCAACACTGGCAATAACCACAATTGTGGGGTATACCACCACCAAGGTAGTAGTATCTATATAGACAACTAAATCCTTATGGGTATTACGTTCAATGTTCAATCTCTCTAAGAAATGCTTCAATTTATATCTCCCCTCACTACTATCCACCGGAGTATCACAAACCCACTACTTCATGCATGAATCCAAATTATTACATGCCTTAACTAACAATTAGTTCCTTACCACAAATTCCTAACTTCCTACCACTAGTGCCACCACTAGTTATGTAAGGAGAATTGCCAACACAACCACAACAAAAGAGTGCTACCAAGGTAGTTAATACACAAGAGGATGTAATGATAAATTAACCTAGATCTAAGAAATGTTCATTTTCATTTTTAGAACAAGTACAAAAAGGATTTGAAGGATGGGGACTTCACCTAAATCCATTCCATCTATGCATACTCCTTAAGGGAACACTACACTTCCACATTTGATGGACCTAAATTTAACCACTATCATGCTCACTCAATTTGTAACACATTGGATTAAAGTAGGAGCAATTCCCAAGGCAAGAATAGATCTTGGGAGTCCCTTAGTATATCTCTAGATAGCAGGACATACCTTGCAAGGCTCTACTAGAGTTTTGGTTAGGAATAAATATGATTTCACAAGATATGTACAAAGCCTGAAATCATCCTCCACTGAAGAAAAGCAACATCTAACTAGAGTTTGCAAATTAGTTAATCACTATCCCACTTGGACAAGTTGAAGATGTCATCACCACCATAAGTAGCTGGTCTTATCCTACCGACTTCTTAGTCATACATGTGGGGAAAAACAAAGGAGGATTTCCTATAATTATGGAAAGACCATGACTTAGCACTATGGATGCTAAGCTTGGAATTAGAGACTTGTCCTTAGAGATCTTCAAGGAAGATGAAGCTGGAATCATATAGAGACATCGAGTTCCATGTATTGCATATAGTGATAATGGGTGCAATTATGTGTAGAAACTTTGGGCTATAAGAAATACCATCACAACATGCAATGGATGTATAGAAGATATGTATGTACAAAAGTGTTTGTATGCAGCAGCCACCTAACAAGAAGACACCTAGTGGCTGATACCTAAAGAAGAGACTAAATCCAATATATGCATGGAACCTACAAGTAGAATTACAAGTGCCTATGTAGAAGAAATTGATAAGTTGAAATAGTTTAAAAGACAACCTCCTCACATTGAGTCATTTCAAGAAGAAGATATTGAATGGGGACGACTAGAGATACATAAGACACATGAACCAGAGCCCTTAGAACTAAAGGCCCTACTGGACGAACTTAAATATGCTTTTCTAAGTAATAAGATACTAGTAATTATAAATACCAAACTTAATAAGGAATAAAAGAGAAAATTACTGGAAGTGGTAAATAAATGACCAACTACATTTGCATGGTCCTATGATGAGATCACTGGAATTGACCAACATATATGTCCACATCAAATCTATATAGATCCAATCGTCAAACCATGCCATAAACCTCAAAGAAGATTTAACCCAAAGCTTAAAGAAGTTGTTAAATAAGAATTAGAAAAATTTTTGAAAGTAGGGTTTATCTATATGATATTAGATAGTGAATGGGTCAACCCATTAGTCATTGTACCAAATAAGGGTGACAAATGGAGAGTTTGTATATATTTTAGATTATTAAACATGGAAACATTCAAGGATCATTTTCCTCTATCATTTGTTGACCAAGTCTTGGATACTATAGTAGAACACCAGTACTACAACTTTCTAGATGGCTATAGCAGGTATAATCAAATCTACATTGCACTAGAAGACCAAGAGAAGACCACATTTACTAGTCCATGGGGAACATTTTTATACAAGCAAATTCCCTTTCATTTGTGTAATGCACCTGTTACATTCTAGAGACTTGTACTTAGCATCTTCTAGAAGCAAATTGGTAATGGGGTTGAAGTATTTAGGGATGACTTCTCCACATATGGGTTAGATTTTAAACAAGCCTTGCACCATTTAGAGCAAGTTCTAAAGAGATGTGTAGAAACTAATCTAAAACTCAATTGGTAGAAAAGCCATTTAATGATTCAAGATGGTATAGTTTTGGGATATAGATTTGTATTGATGGACAAATTACATGGTGTGTTCCTAAAGAAGAACAAAAAAGAACCTTACAAGATGCACACAAAGGACTATGTGGTGGTCATTATGGAGGATGAAGGATCACATTTAAACTGTTGATGGTAGGCTACTTTTGGCATATCCTAGTTAGAGATGCACACCAGTTTTTCTAATCTTGTGAGAGGTGTTAACGTGATAGAGGATTAACAATTAGAAATAAAGGTCCCCAATAGTGGATAAAACAATTGGAACCATTTGATATTTGGAACTTGATTTTATGGGATCCATCATGCTAATGTCCAATGAGAAATTATACATTATAGTTATAGTTGATTATTACAAAAAGTGTATAGAAGTAGTTATAGTTACAGATTTCACATCCAAAAAAACTACTATGTTCTTTCGAAAAATATAGGGTAAATATAGTTGGAGTATCATGCATGCTCATATTAAACAACGAAACTCATCTTACATGAGCTACATTCAAAAAGCAAATGCAATAACTTGGGGCGAATCAAAAAATAACTACATGATACCATCTCCAAGAAAATGGACAAGCAAAAGTAACTAACCAAGAAATTACAAGAATATTAACTAGAATAGTTACTCAATATAGGAAGGATTAGAGCATTAAACTTAATGATGCTCTATGGGCATATAGATCAACATGGAAACTTCCTATATGGTATTCTCCATATGAGTTAGTTTATGGTAAAATACCCACATTACCGATCCATGTGGAACTCAATACCCTTCCTACTACTTGTATACATGAGCTTGACTTAAGCCTAGCTCAATGAGAATGCCTCATGAATCTTAATCTGTTAGATGAGAATAGATTAGTCACTCAAATTAGTAACAAAATTCACAAAAAGTACTCCAAAACAAACATGTTGTTAAAATAAGATAAGTGTCAATTTAATTAGACAATAAAGTCCTCTATTACAATCCCATTTATGTCCCATAAAAGGATAATTTCCAAACCTCATGGTAAGGATCCTATATCATCCATGTAACATACCAATCTGACGCCATGTAGATCTATCACCCAACCAACCCACAAAAGTTAATTCTTGTTAATATTCAATAAGTCAAGCCATATCATGATTTTTCCTTCTCTTTTAAGAACTCTACCCTATCCACCAGATGTGCTATCACTTGCTTGATATTTTGAATATCCACTTCTTAGAATAGTCATGGGGGTGTTAATTTAACACTTAGGCATAAATTTTTCTTTTGATAGTTTTCTACTTTTTATCTTTTTTCTTTCTTACTAATTTTTTCATTCTTGTATAAATTTTCCATTGTTTTATACTCTTTCTATTTCTCTAATCATTGTTTACTCTTTAATAACTTTCCATCTTTTTTATTTTCAACATTGATGAGTAGCGAGTATAGCCTACGCCCAACCATACGAATCACTAGTGTTCACTTAGCAGTTTGGTCAAATTTCGTAGACTTTAGCTCTCTAAGTACTCTAGTTTCTAGGAAGTGAATCTAATCATTGTAATCATTGTCTTCCTAGTTCCACTTGTGAAGTGCAAGTGTATGGTTAAGTGTAATCGAGGTGTCTAATTTTTATCATTTTTTCTTTTATGGTTTAATTGGCTAAGTGCAACAATAAAGTAATTGAATGATTAATTAATCTAATAGCTAGCTAATATTTAACTAATCCTAACATAAGCATCTATTCCCATTTTCAGTACACATTCTAAACACATTATAGCACCACTAGATTACCAAGCGTTAAGTGCTACTGGGATTACCAAGCATTAAACATATGCTCAACATGGTCGTACTTATGTTTGCTATTTAAAAAATATTAATTAATTACTTAGAAACATTAAATTAGATTACATGAATATTAAATGCATATAGAAAACATTAATCTATTCCAAGTGCTGTAAGGTTTTATTAGAAAAGCTCATCTTTATTGTTGTTCACACTAAGGTGCTTAGGTAAATCAGTGCTCGAATAAAGATCTGTACACTTCTTTAACTCCTACTATGGGCACTTAAAAAATATTCTAACTTTTTGGGGGAAAACTTGTAAGAGCTTCTCTACAAATAAGAAATGAAATGGATGAATTTTGCAGCCAAGATTTGCATTTATAGGCCAGCATGCATCCCATGATATCAGATATTTGATAACGCATCGTGAGATTTGATATCAGGGCTTCAATATTGGGGATATGATATTAGGGCCTAACGAAAAAATGATTCATATTATCACCATGATTGAATGAAAATTCATCCTCGAGTAAATAAAAGGAGGAGCAAGTTTTTTACAAAATATTGGGAAGGTATGGGATTATTGACTAACTAACTAACACACAAATTGATGTAGACCAAACATACAAATGCTAAGTGCCCAAGTGTTTAGATTTACAATCTTTTATAAAATTTGATGTTCACGAGAACAAAATTATACACCCTGGAAAAAATTGACATCCAAACTCCTCTAGTAGCTTGAAAACAAGGGAGAAGATCAACTAGTCTTGAAGAGATCCCATTGCTTGGGATTTTGCTACCTACTCCTGGGGTTATTTAGGTTGTTATTTCATTCCAGCTCTAGGTCACTTATCCCTCAATTGGGATGGTCCTACTTCTAGTCCATGATTCCATTGTTGCCATCATCTATGATCACAACAAAATCAAGGATTAGTGTGTGATGTGTAACTAATAGCATTTAGATACCTTGTCTTTTTGGACAGTTACACTTGGCTAAGTTTTGATTATGGTAGATTAATTAGTTTAATACGATAAAGTCAAATGAGTTTGTTGGAAGGGTTTAACTTGCATAAATTGATGATTTTAAAGTTAATTCATTAGTTAAACCTTTGTGGGAGTTAGAAAAATTCCTAAAAAATTTCTTGTCTAGTGGCCCCCATGATGGAGAGCGTACCTTCAGTAGTGGTAGGGTTGAAAAACAAGGTAAATTAGATAAGTGATTTGAAAGTTATGAGCTTTGGAAGGTTCTAGGCTTAGAAAATTTTTAGAATTAAAGATAAACTTGAAGGTTTTGGAGAGCTAGAAAAGTTGTGAACACCATGAAATGCATGAATAGGGTTAGAGAATTCACAAAAAAGAAGTTTTACATTAGAGAACATTGTGAAGGAGTGCACAATTGGATGTCATTGATGGGGCACATGAAGGATTTGATTGGAAAAATTCCTAAGGATAAAGAACTTAATAAGCCCAACTAAGAGATATGCAAGTGGGTCCTTCCCCATAGTAGGCTCATGCCCTTAATGCCCTTGCATGACTTCAAACCAAGGAGTTTGTGGGCCCCATAGTTGATTAATGGTTGTGGAAAGCTAAGGATTAAATCCCGTAAGAACCTACCAAAGAATTTTGACACATTAAACTAAGACATCGAATGAAATCATGAAAAACTAGTAGTAAAGTGAATTATGAAAAGTAGTAGCAGATGAAAGAGAAGGTGGAATGGAGTCTTGAATCATGGTTACATGAACTCCATTATGGATTTTGTGGGTAAGATGACTTGATAAAGTCCATCCTTAGTCCAAATCAAAACTAACCACTTTTAGTGACTTTGCATCAATATTCTAAGATCAATCCATCCCCTCAAGACATAAGAATGTTCCCATAGATCAATCACCATTCCTAAAAGAGAAGAAAAGAGAAGTAGGAAGAGAGAAAGGGTCTTAGTTAGAGGAGACCTTTAGGCATGGGTAACATGTCTTTCTAGATCCATAACCAGTGCTTGTAGCTTATTGTCGAGTCTAAGGGGTGTTCTTTGAATCCCCATAATTTTTTGTTTTTTTTATGTTTTATATTTTTATGATTTTTGGATGGAAACCACACCATGCAAAGACTTTAACTTCTTATTATTGGTCGACAGCAGAATGGTGGCAAATCCATGAAAATACTCATGCACTCAAGAGGGTAGGTAAGTATAGAGAACATTAAATTCCCTTGAAGTCACACCCTTATCAATCCATTTCATCCTTCCCAAGTTTGGAAACTACCAAGATCACAAGTTCGTTAAAAGTTTCTTTAAAGAAGGGACCTCATATTTTCAAAACAAAGAATATCATAGAGTTTGTGGATGGGTGGATGATGTGGATTCATTACCTATTTCATAAAAAAGAAATCATATCTTAGTTATTAATATCAAAATTCAAAGATAGAATCTAGACATTAACAATCAAATAACATTATAGTACATACCACCATGAAAAGTAGCCACTACTACACTACATCCTGTTGGCAATAAAGAAAAAAAAAGACAAAAAAAACATAAGAAAATTTCAAACCAAATAAAGTAAAATATAAAATAAATTGTAAAATATGTAAGAAAGAGAAAAATGTACTAACGATGTTGTGTACAACAAAAATAAGTAAAAACAAAAAAGTGAAAAAAAAACTAAGGAGTCACTTCATATGATTAGAATAGATGGCCATCTTTCCCACGACTGAGTTGGAGGGAGGAGATCCAAAATTCTAAGCATGCTTGTCCATCCAAGGGGGTGTTTCCATCACTGGCTCTTTTATGTTCATAGAAAGGTTTGACTTGTTGCATGTTGACTAGTAATTTCTTCTTTGGGCTTTCAAGTTTGTACATAAACATGGCCCTAGAAGGAAAGGTTTTGTAGATGATATAAGGCCCTTCCCACAACGTTTGAAACTTAGTTTGTTGAGGTATGTGTGTGAGGTTCTAGTATAGGAACTTGTCTCTTAGTTGAAATTTTACCTTCCTTATTTTGAGGTCATGGCGTTGCTTACTAAACTTCTTGTGCAATTCGTTAGATGATAGGGCTACCAATTGATTCTCATCTAGCAAGTTGAGGTTCATTAGTCTTTCTTTTTGTGCTAGACTTAGGTCAAGGTCAAGGTCACAAGCCATTGAAATTGTACAGAGCTTGGATTGAATAGGAAGAGTTGGCAATTTTCTGTACACTAGCTCATAAGGAGAATAGCCTATAGGGAGTTTCCATGTGGAATGGTAGGCCCAAAGGGCATCATTGAGTTTCATGCTCTAGTCTCTCCTATATTTGCTAATTGTTCTTGTTAAGATCTTAGTGATCTTCATATTCATAACCTTAGCTTGATTATTGGCTTGGGGGTGGTAGGGTGTTGGTAATTTATGTTCAACCCCAAAGTGTTACATGATTTTTTAAAAGGTGGTACCTATAAAGTGTTTATCATTGTTAAAAATAAGTGCACATGGCACATCAAACTTGTTGACAACATTTTATTATACAAATTGAGTAGCTATAGAAGATGTACAGTCGATGATGGTTGTTGCTTTTGCCTATTTCATAAAATAGTTAATAATGACTATGAAGTATGCCTTTCCATTTGACATGGGTGTGATGGGACCCATGAAGTCAATGCCCTAGATGTTAAAGGGTTCTAGTGGTTAGCTTCACTACTGAGGTCCCTCCATACAAGTGGTCATTTGACCATCACATTGGTAGCATTCACAAGAGTAGATGAATTGGTGAGCATCCCTAAAGAGTGTTGGCCAGTAATACCTTGCCATCAAGATCTTAATGGTCATGTGTCTTCCAACATAGTGGCCCCCACAAGGACCCTCGTAAGCATCTTGGAGAATGTGTAGTTGATCATCATCGGGGACACACCAGCGAACTAGACCATTGACACACACCTTGTAAAGAAGTCCATTGATCTTCATGAAGCATTTCACTTGGTGAAGAAACTATTATTTATTTTTGTGTTCCAACTCTTGTGGCATCTTCTAAGTGAAAAAAATAGATGAAAATTTCATCGTACTAGTTAGGCTCATTGGGCACTTGTTCATTTATAGCACTAATAAAGAGGAGTTCATCAAGAAATTGATCAGAAAATGATTTCTCTTTTCCTTTGTTATCCCATCTGAACTAAGACAAGTTGTTAGCAACCATGTTTTTGGTTCCCTTTCTATCTACCATCGTAAGATTGAATTTCTGTAAGATCACAAGCCATCATATGATACAAGGGCTTACCATTAGTTTGTTCATCAAGAACTAGATTACACTATGGTTTGTGTGCATGAACATCTTGTATACAGTACATAGTGCCTAAATTTCTCTAAGGCATACACTGTTGCCATCAATTCTTTCTCTGTTGTGGTGTAATTCAGCTGTGCATCCATAATGCTTCGGCTCAAGCAATGAATGTAGTACAAACATTTTTGATCATTGAACTACATGAGTAGGGCTCCCAAGAAATAATTTTATGCATCCATCATGATGTGAAATGGTCCGGACCAATCAGGTGCTTGTAGAATTGGAGTTTTCATGAGTTTCTACTTGATGTGCTGGAATGCATTCTCATTTTTCTTAGTATAGATAAATAGAGCATCCTTCTTTATCAACTCAACCAATGGTTTAGTGATCTTAGAGAAATTCTCTATGAATCACTATTAGTAGTGAGTGTGACCAAGAAATGACTAAACATCTTTGATAGTTTCTAGTTGGCGGGTAATTCTTTAGATGACCCTTATTTTTTCAAGGTCCACCCTTATCCCTTTTTTAGATATTTTGTTCTCCAAAATAATTCCTTCCTAGACCATCAGATGGCTTTTTTGCCAGTTGAGCTAAAGGTTTTTCTCCACACACCTTCTCAGCACTTGCTCAAGATAATCTAGGGTTTACTTAAATAGAGCCCCATACATGGAGAAGTCATCCATGAAGAATTCCATCCTAGTACCAATTTGCTATTGAAATATGCTCAAGACAAGATGTTGGAAAGTTACAAGGGCATTACATAGACCAAATTGCATCTTTCTATATGCAAAAGCTTCATAGGGACTTGTGAATGTTGTTTTGGCCTGATCTTTTGGTGCAATCTAGATTTGGTTATAGCCACTATAACTATTCAGAAAGCTTTAAAAACACCTTGTCCACAAATGGTAATGAGAAATGGTCTTTGTATGTCACCATGTTCAACAGCATGAAGTTGATACAAACCCTCCACTTGCCTCCTTTCTTTGGCACTATCACAAGTGAACTAATCCATTTACTATTTGCAATGGGGTAGATGAACCCTGCCTTGAGGTGTTATTCAATCTCCTTCTTGAAAAATTGCCTAAGTTTGGGATTTAAACATTGCTACAGCTACCTCTTTGGATTTATGAAAGAATTTGTTTAAATGTGGTGCTGGCATATCCTAGGATCAATCCCAATGAATTTAGGATATGACCAGGTGAAGGTTGTTAGCCACTTGTTGATCATCTTCAATAGCTTCTCTTTTTGTTCAAGAGTAAGATTGACATTGATTATCACTGGCTTTCCATTGTATAGAAAAGTATATTCCATGCTGGTAGGTAGAGTTTTCAACTCTAGGGGTTCCTACTTAAAGTTCTTAGGGATTTCCAACTCTTTCCAATAAGTGTCATTAGGTTCATTGGAGAGTCAGCAATCAATCATCAAGCTCTTAGTTGGTTCCATACAAATTTTTGAGTTGCTACTAGGATTAGCAGTTAGCCATTGGGTGTCCTCCTATTTTGTGGCTACTATGTACAAGCACCTTTGAATTTCAGACACATCTACATACTACTTGCATGCTGTGATGGATGTACTTTCTATGGACCATAGTTTCTACACATAGTTGCACCATGTATCACTATCTGTGATGCATGGAACTTGCTTCTTCTCTATCTTCTAAAATTCATTTTTCTTGGAAATCTCTAAGGAGAGGTCTTTGATTCCCAATCATGTATCAACAGTGCTTAGCCAAACCCTATCCATGATGATTGGGAAGTCCCCCTTACAGTTATCAACATGGATCACTAGGAAGTCAACAGGATAAGACCACCCATAAATAATGGTCATAATGTCCTTCACTAGTCCCAAAGGAATAGTAGTTGCCAACTCAAGATGAATGTTGCTCTTCTTGGGTGGAGGTAGGTTACATGCTTTGTACATCTTATGAGAAATTAAATTCACACTAGAACCTAAGTCCAGAAGGGCCTTGCTAGGCTCATTCCCAACAATTTACAAAAGGATAATGGGACTTTCATGATTAGATCTCTTTTTTGAAAAGTGGCCAACATTCATCCAATCAGTTACAACATGAATTAACATGACAATATGCATTTTGGGAGGTGTTTGGTTTAAAGGGGACTCAAAGGATGTAGATGTAGAGGATGAGGGAGAAGTAGGGCTACCAATCACGTATGTCTATGAGGGCTTTGCAGGACTATTGGTTTGGAAGAATGATATTTTTTGGGATTGGCTTTCCAAACCACTCAGCTAAGGAGCCGGCTATAGGTTAATAGCCGTAGTGGTGTTACATTGTTGTGACTAGGTTGGAATTTCACCCTACATTGATGAAACATGTGGTAATTAAGTTAATGATGGAGGGACATGTGTAGAAGGATGAGGAGGGTAATGAGGAAATGGGGATTCCCATCTTAAAGATTGGGCTCTATAGTATTCAGGAGGTAGTACTGATGCTGCAATAAAGCATAACTAGAAGAGTCACATAGAGAAATGGGTTGCTAAACATAGTACTGATATGGATCTGGCTACTGGCAAGGGTATTGCTACCTTGGTGGTGGCACCCCCCATGACTATGGGTGTTGCCACTATTGGTACTACTCATAAGGTTGTGGTTAGTTGTAATGAGCCATCTGTACACTTCTTGTTCCTACTATAGGCACTCAAAATTTTTTTTAGGGTAACACTTCTTTGAATCCTACTATAGGCACTCAAAAAATATTCTAACTTTTAGGAGGAAAAATTGCAAGAGCTTCACTACAACTAAGGAATGAAATGGATGAATCATGTGCCCAAGTGTTGTATTTATAGGCTAGCATGTATCCTGCAATATCGGATATCCAATAATGCATCATGAGATTTGATTTTGGGGCTTCGATATCAGAATCTAATGAAAAAATGATTCATCAAACATTTTTCTTCAATTTTTCATCATCTTTCTTGTATACATTTTTCTAATAAATTATGAAGGAATAAAATAGGATGTAGTTCCAATAATTTGAATATACCCTATATTATCAAATCATTAGTAGATTGATTCTATAAATAGTGAGACAACATCATCCATCCACTCATTTCCAATAATAAGAGGTTCTTACCATGGACATAATGATATTCTCTTCACAATAAAACTAAAATAAACTTGTGATCATTATGCTTGGATAGAAGAGTAAATAACCAAATGAAAATGAAAAGGGTGTGGGATTAATGGTATTTGTAGATTCTCTATCGCTACTACTATAAACTTTATCTTGATGTTTAGTTGTATTATTTACTTGAGTTTCAACGAAACATGGATGTCCAAATTAAGTGTTTCCTTACCATGTCACTAGAAAGACATGCTACCCATGCCAGAAGGTAGTCCTCTGGTAAGGTTGATGTAATAATAACATAATAAATGCACAATATAAAAATTTCTAGGGGTTTCACAAGAGAGACATGTTACCCATGCTTGAAGGTAGGTGACTTCTAAGAAATTTCAAGGTCTCTTGGAATCACATTGGTTATGGAGCTAGAAAGATATGTTATCCTTGCCTAAAGGCACTCCTCTATTCAATGGCCAAGTCTCCTTTAAAAAATAAAGTTTGCTAGTAATAAACTACTTCTTTGAACTTCATTTCCAAGTGTTAATACTCTTTGTAGTTGTGATAGTATTGTGTTTGCTATTTTTAGGATGATGTAATGTGATGTCACTGGTAAGTGGTATGGAATTGGTTTGGATCTTGGATGGAAAGGCTAATGATTACTTTAACCATGTATCACACACAAGAAGCCATTATGCCTAATGTAAGACATCTTATGTTCCAATTCTTGCAATCCCTTCTACTTCCATTGCACCTCATGGCTATATATAATCATAATTTAATGATTTTCGATAATATAGTGTTATTTTCTCATTCAAATGATACTAACATGTGTATGTTTTGCAATACAAGTATGTTTTACATTCAACTTCTTGAGTGTCTACAGACACTTGTAGGTGTAGTTATACAAGGGCACTAAGAGCTGGAGCTTGCTTTGAGGAGGATCCACTTGTATAAATCTTGTGCTTCATACCTAACAACCAATTTTACATCATCTTATGCCTTCAAGACACTTAAACCATCAATTTTCACTTTCCAACATTCTCATAACTAATCATACTTTTGGAAATCCCTACTACCATCTCCTATATATCTCATTAGCTTTCTTTGCCAAAGAGTCCTTCTCTCACAAGTTTTTACTATCAAATTTTCATATTTTGAGCATTATTCATAATCAAGTATCCTTTAGATCACTTCTACCTCTTCCAAACTATCCATTTATCCCAATTTTTCCACGAAAAATTTCTCAAAATCAAAATTTCTCGATGGCAATGTCCTAGCTATGATGTATTAGGCCCTAATACATTGCAACTATGATGTTTTTGATATAAAACATCTATGTATATGTGTGGGAGTTAGGAAATCTTTCATTTTTCACATTGTAAGTAAGGGGAGTTCATGCTGGTTTTCTAACCCTCTAGTAGCCAACCTTCCAAGCACCATAACTCTCTCATCACTTCGATTTGTGTTATTTTTGAACCTTCTTGATCACAGAGTGACTAACTTAGTTGTGGGGGAGAGTGCTATGTGTAAATAAGTAAAATTGAGCCAAATTTCTATAATGCTGGAATAGTATATTAAGTGTAAGAATAAGAACAAATAAGCATATTTAAACCAATTCTCCTAAGCACCCATCCAATCACACAATAAATGAGAAAATAATAATTGTAAGAAGCCTTAATAAACAAAAGTACAACTAATAAGGGTTTCTTTTTGAAATTTTCAAAATTTTTCTAACTCTTCATTCATAATAAGAACTATAATTAATAATAAGAATAAACTTGTGATCAAACTTTAGAACTTGAGGGAGGACTATGAACCATTAAGAACCTATTTAAAATGCTTGAGTAATCTTATACGAATCCTTAATGATTGCAGATGGCTCTTAAAATATCCATGGAAGGAAGGTCCTCATAGCAAGGAAGCAAAAGACCTAGAGGTAGAGGCAAAGGACAAGTTGCAGAATAGAATCCACAAGCAAAGTAGGAGGCTTAATCCTTTAACATCCATTAGAAAATACTTGCAATAGAACACTCTACACAAGCTAAGGCTAAGGTACTACTAGCTCCAGAGCAAGGACAATACCTCATGTTGTCAACAGAATGTCTTCAGGCCATTCAAGAAAAATCAATCATGTCCATAGTTATTATGGAACTCAACTTCAGGCTGTTTATATAATTCACACCTACCAATGTCAGAGAACATCTCCAAGCCTTTCCTTTGTGGCCAACTTTTATAATGTAGTAGAGAATGATACTTAGGAGAAGTGTATTAATTTTGGAAAAATAAGCATGAGGATGTCACACTAAAAATTGAAGGAGTCTTTGTGCCTTATTTAGTTGAAGTAATTATAAAGGCACTTAATATTCCTAATGTCAAAGCAAACATTGTGTATATATTTATAAGATTTGATACTGAGGTAAAGAAGTTATGACTATAAAGGGCTTATGGCAAGGCAAATAAAGAATATAGTGAATTGTTTGCTAAGGAGAAAATATACTTTAAGATAGGAACCTACCACATATTTCCCACTAAGAGATTGAATAGAATTTTCATGTATGCCACAAGAGAAAGCACAATTCTTATGGGGAAATTAAATGTAAATTTGGCTCATTTATTGTTTCTAGAAATTGAAAGGAGATTTGAAGAAAAGAAGGTAGGGAAACTTACATTGTCATTTCCTTATCTTATTAGAAGGCTATGTAAGCAAGCTAGGATGCTGGGCTACACCAATAATGTCTTACACAAGGCCTAGATTGCATCCTATGCTAAGATGTCCAAGCCAATGCCTCCAAAGAAAGATCAGCTAGAAAAGCCAAAAGGAACTAAGAAAGCATCAAGATCAACACTAGCATGCATCATTGTAGCAACAAGATAAGAGAAAGTAGGACCTATGGATCAATTCTAGCTAGTAATAGAGTTGAATCAAGGGCTCCACCACCTCAACAAGACTATAGACCTTCCATGAGTCACTTGCAACAAATTGTAGAAACCATAAGTTGGGGGAATTGGAAAGTTTCTACAATGTATAAAGTAAGAGATAATTTTGTAAGACTTGATGTATTAATAGGATCTACTTGTGGTCAAGTCTCATTGCAGGTAGAAGAAGATGAAGATTGGGCACAACAAATCTCTAGGAACATTGCAACCTTTCAGGCCATGTTGGAGAGAGGAGAAGGAGCCATGGTTGTACTAGGATGCAATAGGAGTAGCAGAGGTGATTATAGATCACATTAAATAATCATTTAATATTTTCATTATGTCACTAGTAGATGTTACTGGAGCTAGAGATGTTGAAAAGATAGTTGGTACATCCATGCTCCTAGAAGAACATGAAGATATCCTAGATTGAATATTGCAGATGGGCCAAGTAATGCAAAATCTCTTTGATATCTCCAAAAATATCACTATAGTATAGTAATATTTGATCTCAACTTAGGACAAGCTGGTAATGGCTAAAATAATAGCTGAACATGTAGAGAATAAAGTGTAGAGGTTGCAAGCTAAATTGACAACATTAAAAGTAGAAAAAGGAGGCCTTTCACAATACATAGTGTCAGACTAGCTTGATAAATTTAGAATTGAACAAGTAAACCAAATCATAGCTAAAGACATCTAGGTAGAGATGGAAAAGGATAAGGAAACATGGAATGCCTCTATAGCAGAAGCTCAAACTCATGCACATGTTAAAGTATTAACTATCCTTGAAGAAGAAGAAAAAGAATTGCTACTAAAAATACAAGGTTGATAGATATAGAAAAATAGAACAATGTTCTCAAAGAAAGCATGCATTAGCTTAGAGAACAATTTGCAAGAGTCAACCAAGATATGCAAAAATTAGTTGGAGAAAATAGAACCCTATTAATGGAGGAAGTTCACACTATCTATCAAAAATATGATATTGAAATCAGCACATGAAAAAATGAGGCTAAGAAGCATTAGAGGCTAACAAAGCACTTTAGAGACCAGGTGGGCATGTATAAAAAAATTAATAAAAAATAAATCTAGATGGCTAAAGCCAAAATTAGTTCCATCGTCATGCAAACACCTGATTAGCAGCCAATCTTGGATGGTCTTGCCCATGTCCACGAAGTTGAAGTGAAAAATAAGAACCTGTAGATTGAGGAGCTTATAGAGTACATGGGATTAGAAAACTTTTGGTGTGCTAACTTAGCCATGCTCATAGTAGGAAGGCCTAGAAATAAATTGGAGTAGCCAGTGGCTATGACTTATGCATTATATGAGAAAGAGTTTATAGATAGAAAGGATGTGTAACAAAAATTGCATATTGCAAACTCTAAGCTGGAAGTGGTCAAAGCAAGCTACTAGGATCAGAAGGATGTAGTAGCAAGCTTAGCTTGTAAAATGAAAAATTATCAAGAGTTAAGAAAAGTGGCTAGGGTAGTTGAAGAAAAAACATGATAGTTTGTAGCTTGGTATGTAAAGGCAAACAAGATGTTTTCACAGTTGCCATACCCATGGAAGGTACTAACTCTAGCTAACATCATAGAATTTACCTAGATAGTACATGATCCTAGATCAAAAGAAGAAAAAATTCAAGTGTTTCCCAACAAATATCAAATCCCAAAGCCCAATGGTAAAGAGAAGAAGCTAATGGAGGAGCCACCACCACTAGGGACATAAGGTTACATCAAGCTTTACCATTTTGTTCTATTTTTTTGAATTGTCAAATTATGCCAATCATGCAATGAATGGTAATTCTGTAAATACCACTTGAGTCATATATGCATCATTTAGAGTCAAGTTAACAATGTATATAAGTAGTCATGTCAAAGTTTGAATACACCTCAAAATTTTGTCAAGAATTCTATCTTCTTATTTTAACTTAAGGACGAGTATTCGGTTAGTTGTGAGGGTATGATAAAATCCATTAAGCCAAATGATATGATATCATAGCTTTGCATACATCATCACAGATATGATATACTAGGCCCTAGTCATGGCTATAAATACCAATCCGCCATCACATCATTGGGATAACTTTTGTGCAACACTTAGTAAAATTCTTGTATTTTTTTTCATGAGTTACATTAGAGTTAGAGTTAGAAGTGAATGCCCATAGTGTGGTAACTAATAGTTGTACAGAGTCTTTCTTTGAGTGGATTAAAGCTAGACATAATTCATGACTAGAAATACAGATCAAGATTGTTTCTTACCATTGCAGCATTCTACTTACTTTACTTTACTTTACTTTACTTAGGTTAATTGTACTTTCCAACATGTTTACTCTTATGTCATTTACAATTCTTGAATGCTACTAATGTCTCTTAGTGGGGTAGTATAAGTGTGACTAGTTTTGAGCATTAAGTGTAATCGTTTGATAACCCAGTAGTGGCTTCACTTGATTTTATTTGTAGTGAATTCACTTGCTTCCGATAACAGTTACATGAGCCCAAGGTATGTACAACAAGCCAGGAACAAATGCTTATTGCCATAGAATATGATAGATTTATATTTTAGTTATCATTTAGATCTAGACTTTATTCTCATTTTCATTATGGAAGCACTTAGGATTAAATTAAGCTAATAACATCATGATATCATATGCCTTACTAAGATTTAAACCATACTACTCGTACATAACTAACTTAATATGAGAAGAAAATGATTACAAACCAACTATAAACTACTAGCATACTTACATTTTTCATCCATGGATTATGATTTGGACACATGTGTGCACTTGTGACTTGTATGGTAGATTGTTGGAATACCCAACTGCCCATCAAGGAGTTTCAAGACCTCTCCACCCCTCAAGCTCTAAAATAAGACCATGAGCCTCATTGTAAACTAGAATGAAGTCATGAAAAATTAAGATTCATGAAGTAAAGTTTTTCTTTTTTCTCTCTTACTTCATCTTCTATTCATTTGAGTTGTTACCAACTTTCTAGTTTAGGTGCCTCCATTCTCACATTCTTGTAGCCAAATATCCCATTTTAGCTCTCCCATCATAAATTTTGTAGATCCAAATTCTCAAAAGTATTTATTAAAATTTTTCCACAAAGTATTTTCATAATTTCACAACCCTTTTTTACATAATTTTTCATAAATGATTGAAGAAAAAAGAGGCTCTCTTATGCATGCAATGAGATGGTAAATTTTAGTTTTATTTCATGTTTCTTGTCCCAAATATAATCATGAATGTTTTTGATGAAAGTATTTGTAGAAATGATGAAGGATTTAAAGTGCTTTTAATTCATGAGTTTTTTTAATGCTTTTTCTTGCACCAAGTAGATATTGATTTGTGGAGGTTTTTTTATACCAGTTTGAGGTAATTTATGTTAGAATTTGTGTTGTAGAATGAAGGGCATCTAAGATCATGTTCAAGCCCTATGTTGTTGATGTATTGAGGTGTTAAGAATGTTCAAGTCTCTATTTATTTAAAAGATATGTGATGTAGATATTAATAATTTTATTCATCTTTCCATGTCCATGCAATGTATAATTCAAAGTCATGTTGCTTGTCCTTTTCTAAGAAGTCATGTCTAATCAATTTCTTTGTAGAAGTCTTGAAATATGACTTGCATGATAATGTTTATAAGCCTTTGATATAGATTTGAGTCACTCTTATCCAATTAAACTTGAATCCATTCAAATTTATCAAGGATTGTGTTGAATTACAAACATTTTGATTGAAAATTTCAGCATATTGATTTTTATCATCTTTGGAAATTTTAGGCATCGTACAAAAATCAAAAACATGAGGCTCATCACTAGATCTATCAATCTAGTAATTTTGATGACATATTTTAATGATATCAATGTTTATCATCCAAACTAATAGAGTGCAATTTGCTTTTTTTAAAGAATGATAGAAGATATTGATTTAAATATATGTTGTCACTGCAAGAAATTTCAAAGAGGCCGATTCCTATTATCACTAGTGATATTTGACAATATGCTAGAATATAAAATAATTTATAGCATTTCAATTTTTGCTAATCCAGTGAAATTTGATGATATAGAATGATTTCCTAATCATCACAAGCCACCACTTGAGTGATGTCTTGCGATATGTCTAGACTAAGTTTTTTGAGAATTTTCAATTTGATCCAAAATTTCTCCCAAACTTCTGCCTTCACTAATAATTTCTACTATGCCCACTCTAATAATTAGTCTCAATGTAGAAAAAATGGATGAAATGAAAGGTATGTGGTAGAAGCTTTTCCAAGTTGGATAGGCTCAAGAAGAAAAGATTGATTAGGGAAAGCTAGAGATCCCATAAGAGCCTATTTCAAAGTTCACCAAGTTGAAAATGTTACTGTAGTCTATAGACTTTGTTTATTTAGATAATAGAAAACTTATCATCATTAATTTCCAACTCACAATAGATGAAATAAGAAAGTTTCCTAAGGTGATAAGAAAATGGTCAACAACTTTCACCTAGTCATTCGATGGAATTGTAGGGATTGATCCACATATATGCCAACACTGCATATACATGGATCCAATAACCAAGACTAGGTAATTACCTCAACACAAGCTGAACCTAAAGCTTAAAGAGATGATAAAGTAAGAGATGAAATAAATTCTTAAAGCATGATTAATCTATTCAATTATAGATAGTGAGTGGGTTAACCCACTCATAAATATGGTAAGAATGATGGTAAGTGGAGGATCTGTGTTGATTTTAGATTGTTAAACATGAAAATATTCAAGGATCATTTTCTACTTTCTTTTTTATATTAGATTTTGGATACTATATTATGTCACAAATATTACAATTTTTTGGAGAGTTACAGTGGCTACAATCAAATTCAAATTACTTTAGAACATTAGATCAAGACTACACTTATGAGTTCATAAGGAACCTTTGCATATAGAAAGTTGTCCTTTGGCTTATATAATGATCATATCACATTGTAACATTTGGTGTTGAACATCTTTAAGAAGAAAATTAACAATGAGATGGAAGTCTTCATAGATCAATTATTCATCTATTAATCTAATTTTGAATAAGCATTGGACATATTAAATCAGGTACTCAAGTGTCATGTGGAGACAAACTTGAAACTGAATTGATAGAAAATTCATATGTTGGTACAAGATGGCATTGTATTGGGCCATAGGTTTTCTAAACATAAGATTGAGATGAACCTTGAAAAGATTAGAGTGACTAAAGGAGTCACTTAAAAAATTAAAGAGTAAAAGATATGAGGTCATTTCTTGAACATATAATGTTCTATTAGCACTTTATTGAGAACTTACAAAAGACTTCCAAGTTATTGGCTTAGCTAACAAAAAATAATGTATCATTTGTCTATATTAATAAATGTGAATGTACTTTTGAAATGTTGAAAAAGAAGCTCATGGAGACTCTCATTCTACAAGCATAAGATTGGTCTAAACCATTTCAAATTATGATAGATGCACCTAACTACATGCTAGAGATAGTGTTGAAGCAAATGGATGATGAAAAAAATGTTCATGTTATATCCATCATGTTAGTAGATAAATAACCAATGCACAACTAAACTACACTACTATAGAAAAGGAGTTGATGGTGGAGGCGTATGCACTTGAGAAATTCTAGTATTGTATGCTTAAATGCCTAATGTTTATGCATATAGACCATAGTGCAATTAGATTTCTAATGAATAAAATAGTAGTGATCCATCATATCATTCAGTTTCTTGTGATCTTAGATGAATTTAAAATTATGATGATAGAGACAAAAGGGATAAAGAATGTTATTGTAGATCATTTATCTCAATTAAAATGGGACCAAGAGGTTGATGAAGAGCCTCTTTTCAACCAATTTCTAGACAAAATATTATTTGCAAAGGTAACTATTATTTTTTCTTTGGTAACCACTCATTTGTTTGCTAACTATCTAATTTATCTAATGGAGCAGAAAGTTTCTTCTAAATGAGATAAATGGAAGATACAAAAATTTCTCCACCAAGTTAAATGATACATGGAGATAGGGAGTAATCTCTATAAAATTTACATAAATCGCTCGGTATGTTGGTGCATACCTAAGGAGACTCCCAAATGCTCATGATGGATCATGTGATGGCCACTATGTAAGAAGACAAAAAACCATCAAAATTCTCATGATTTTTTATTCTTAATGAATAATTTTTAGGGATGTGCACTTGTTCTCCCAATCTTGTGAGTGATGCCAACAGGATGGTGGAATATTTGCATGCTTTAAGGAATTACAATAATGAATTTAATCATTGGATCCTTTTTATATTTAGAAAATTGATTTCATGGAACTCATATTACTAATGTTAAATGGACAAGATATGATTATTTTTGCTATTGTATGAAATGGATAGACGTTTCCACTATGAATGATTGTATCATAGCCACAACTATGACATTTTTAAGCAACATGTTATAAAGAAGTTTGGTGTGCCTTGGTGTCTTATCTTGGTCAATGAGACCCACTTTACAAGCATTAAATTTAAAATGATTATGTAATGCTTGGGGTTCAAACATAAATTAACTACACCTTATCACTTCCAAGAAATGGTGAAGTTGAAGTCACTAATAATGAATTAACTAAAATCTTGATATGAACCATTGGCAAATATATGAAGGATTATAGCATAACATTAAATGATGCACTTTAGACCTATCACTCAACATGGAAAATTTTTATAGGCTCTTCTCCCTATGAGTTAATATATGAAAAACTACCAAAATTTCTAATTAAAACTAAACTCTATACACAAATTGCTACTTTTGACGTAGATCTTATTAACATCCCAGTGTTTCAAACCTAGGATCTTAGGTTTGTAGGTTATATTTTTTGGTGTTATATGCATTAGCATATGGTTGTATAATATAGTTTAATATTACTGTATTATAACTCTACCAATTCCAATTCCAAGCTCAGATACAAAAAGAGAAGGGTTAGTATCAAGTTGGCAGCTGGGCTATAAAACCTTACCAAATCTCATGATTGCATTTTTTTTAGATTTTGCATATTCTAGGGCATTCCCCATATGCAATGTGTAATAGTCACATGATCGAATATGTTTAAAAAAAATTGCAAATAAAAAAAGATCTAGCTTTTCATAGAGGCAAATGGTGAAAAAGAACTCATGTAGCCAACCCATTTTGTTGGGACAAGGCTAGGATGATGATGAATATTGTTGTACTATAACTACCAATATATTTTAGTGTTTTCTAACATCTTTGTTATGGTTATGAAGCTTTGAGTCATTGGTTTCTTTGATATCATGTGTATCTTAATTTTGTATAACTTGGAATTTAATCTTTGAACCCCCTATTTTTTATTTTATTTATGATTGCTATATCATGGTATATTTGCTTATAAACTTTTGTATAATATATCTTGGAACAACCCCATATGTATTAATGAGATTTAATCCTTGAACCGATTAATAATTATAAATGTTTTATTATATCATAATGATATGCTTCTTAAGGATTGAACCTTAGGCCCTACTCTTATTATAAAAGGATCATCACTTGGAGCAATAGTGCTCATCCTACTAAGTAGAGTTCTAGGAGGGTTTGTAGATGAGGGAAAGCCTAACATCTTCGAGTGGCTATGTCTACGCTCAAACCTAGGTCTTTGACTTGAGAAATGAGCTCCTTATCATCACTCCAAATGATGGACCCTTCATGTTATATATTTTAAAATTATTATTATTATTATATTTTCCTTTCTTGATTATTATTTCTTGCTTCATACTACTTGTAAAGGAGAAGTTGGAAGATGGTGGTGGCTGATTGATGGTAATTGATAATTATTTGTTTCTATAAATTTATAATGTTCTAAGGTTTTTGAAATAATGTAAGTATATGGATTAAAAGAAATTTAAACATGTATTTGAGTGCATTCTAATTGGTATCTTATTTTATCTTGAATATTGATAATCCATTCTTGGATTATGTGAACTATTCTAATATTTCTTGATGGCATGAATCCAAGATCATAGCTAGTGATGGATCAATTGAACCCTCTCGAACCTAATCTTGGAAATTCTTATCAAGGTTGGCTCTCTTGGTAATAAACACACACACACACACACACACACACACACACACACACACACACACACACACACACACACACACACACACACACACACACACACACACACACACACACACACACACACACACACACACACACACACACACACACACACACACACACACACACACACACACACACACACACACACACACACACACACACACACACACACACACACACACACACACACACACACACACACACACAAACATTCTATGTGTGTGCTATGCATAGTAGATTGTCTTCATTCATAGATTTGTTGGCACATTTTGGCCATTTCATGGAACAGGTTGGCATGATAAAATTGATTAAAGGTGTTTGTAGTCTAAGAATTAAGAATTGGATGTTACAGTAATGTTTATTGACAGCAAAAGTAGAGACACTGGAAAAAAGAAAAATTTCAAACACTTTGTATATACTCTGCATTTGAATCAGTAATGAGAACCGGAAAAACAAGAACAGGTTATGAGCAACAATTTTAGAAGAAAAACAGCAAGACAAGCATTAAGAATATATCAAAATCTTGCCAATATTAGCACCCAAATCATACAATAGCTGTCCCTGATTCACAAATTGAATAAAATGAATTTAGAAAGAAAAATGCAAGAAGCCCCAGGTAAATCTGGGACAAAGATTTCAGGCCGTTAGAACCCTAAATCACAATTATCATTTGCTCCTAGAAACTGCAAATGAAAAAGAAGATCTCCTTCAATAATCCGCAGTATATAGAGAGTGGAGCCTTTACATAAAAGGGCAAAAATGCAATAGGGTTTCTAGCTCATATTTAACAAAGCACCAAGGCATGGTAGAGAAATAAACTCCAAGAAAAATGTAGTGCGTAACCACAATTGCTGGAAATCTAAAATCATGGTAGACAAGGGCATCCTGCCAAGAATCTGGTCCTAGAAATTTAGTGAACGCAGAGCACACATGGAGGTCTTGTAGTGAATCGGCATTTATAGCTACATTCTGCAAGAAAACATTAATCGTGTCTCCAGTCTCTCCAAAAATGCAAACAAGATCAATCATGGCCTAGAACTTGAACAAACCTCTATGGTTGGAAATTACGACAGCATTGCTATGTGTGGCCATTTTCACTGGATGCAAAAAAAAATAGAAATCATAGATACTCCAGTAGCACGTAGTATTGGGAAAATTCAGCCATGAACCAGAAAGAAGAGAAGGAGAATGAGCCTACTGGCTGCATTTCCACCTACAATTCCCGTAAAAGAAGTAGATTCTCGTTGCCTTTGCAGGCTCCCACGATGCCTTCGAATCCTGTGAGTATTATTTCTCATAAAAGCAACACCAACTATCGGTGGTTAGTTTGGAAAGCTATCGACGTGTCGGGGCAAGGTCATTTTAGTTTCGATGCTTGCTCTGGCCGGAAAGGGTCTAAGAAAATCGATATGCAGCAATTGAGATAGACCCAATAGCAAATTCGGATAAGAGTTTGTATGGCAGAAAGAGTGAGAGAGCAGCGAAAGGTGGTGACAGATAAGGATTACAACTACCATAGTTTTTTATGGAACACATGGCACATGGTGGCAGCAACTCAATGTAGAACACCACACGGCAACATTACTAGATGCAACAGCAGGGCCTTTTTTTGCGGTGGCAGTCGATATATATGGTTCTGGCTGAGATCGGCACAGGGGGGAATAATTTGAGTGATGATACATCATAATGGAACTAGGTTATGGCAGAGTTCCATGAGCCTAGATTTTAGCAGGAATTATTTCATCAAAATTTTTGAATCAATACGAGGGGTCCCACTATTTATGCCGGAATTGTTATCAGATATAACTACTATTGCGTAGCGTTTTTTTTTACTGCATTTTGCAAGTTCAAATCCTTCAACTTGCAGATGATTTGGACAGATACAGGTTGGTGGCAGGTAGGGAGCAAATCATGGGTCCCAAGCATAAGAAAGATGGACAAATATTACACACATACATATATAGCTATATATCAACCCATCCATGTATGCATCAACTCCATGGTTACTATCTCTATTACTATGATTTAAATAACAATAAAATATTTTATGATTTAAAAAAGAAAATAAAGTTATGGGACAACTATTCAAAGTCCCATGTGAATTGAACATTTGTCAATTATGATCATGGTGGTTGCAACTACAAAATATTCATCACCTATAAACATTTAACCCTATGGTAAATACAACCACTCGATACTTGGCTTCATTGTAAATTTCCTATAAAGGTTGTAATTTCATGACAATTGTAGCCTCTCAATTGAAATGGTGGTTATAACCACTACAAAGGCCACTTGTCAACTACAAATTTTTTTATCTCCATGGTGACCACTTGGCAACTGAATGGGCTACTTGGCAACTAAATGGGACACTTGTCAACTACAGATTTTCTTATCTCTATGGTGGTTATAACCATTTATAATGTTTGTAACTTACCTCACCTTCTCAAGATGATTGTAACTACCTTGAGGTTACTATAAAAAGGCTTCAAGGGTAGGAAGGAAGGGGTCTCGGAGGGGGGTCTCGCTCTAGGTCTCGGTGGTTGAAGGGCAAAGCATTTGTAAAGAAGACATTGTGAAAGATTGCTTGTAAGATGACTTGTTAAAGACAACATTTGAGCCTCTTTTTCATAGTCCTGTGAGTTATGCTTATTTTTTTTATTTTTTTAAAATTTTTTAGCTAGTGGTTTAGATAATATCATGCTTGGTAAGTAATTTTGGGATTTTTAGATTGCTCTTATTGTTCTTGTTGCATGATAGAAATTTCTATTAAAATTTTGCCATAGAAGAGCTTGTTTTTGAAAGCCTTAAGAGCATTTTAGTAGTGAATTTTATTATGATACCACCACAAATTTAGATGTCCTTAATACCACCACAAATTTAATTAAAATTACAAAAATCCATTTTATTTTTTGCATCTCCTTTTTTGAACCAAGTCATGAGAAAGATGGTTTAAATTAAATCCTAGAACTGTTAGTGGAGTTTTTATTTTTTTGTTTTTCAATTTTTTCTTTTTCATAAATTTTAACTTATAATTTTGCTTATTGTTAGTCATTTTTCTAATGCCAAGACAACCAAGTTCTCACCAAATTGATAAGGCCCCTTCATCATCATCAAGAGCCTTAGCAATAGACCATATTACTTAGCCAATTAAGTTGGGCATCAATACCTAGACTTGGTGAATAGTGCATACCTCAAATAATAATATATTTAAGGTAGAAAAAAGAAAAAAAATCAAGCATTGTTAGGTTTTCTCTAACTCTTTCCCATATCATTTACATTTTATTTTACTATTTTTCAATCATCTCCCTATCTCACTTTTCCTCTTTCTTTCTCTCTATTTTTTGCTATTTTTCTTCCATATCATCCATTGAGTTTTGTCTACATTTCCCAATCTCTTTCTATCTCATTTTAATAACTTTTATCCATAGCACACTATGATGAGAATGTTTACTAATGATCTACCCCATGTAGTGAGCAATGAGTGTTTTTCCATTTGAACTCTATGTGAGGGTGTGTTGAGTGTGAGTGGAAGATGGAGAAAATTAATATATTAAGTAACAACAATCATGAGAGCATGGGATTTAGTCCTGTCACCCTTCTGTGGCATAGCATCTTGTCTTGGTGTATAGGTGATGCTCCTCATTCCTTTTCCTAGTTTTATTATTTTCTTAATTTTGTAAGTATATTTTTCATCTCTTCTCTCTCACATCTCTATTTTTTCTTCTAATCATCCTTCTAATCTCATTCCCTTTTTTCTTATCAGCACATTTAGTAAGAATTGAGAAACTTTCTCTATTTTGGTATGGGTATGTTAAGGGCATAAGTGGGACACAATGTGAATATCATAAATGACATCCTTTTAGCCATCTTGAGTGTAGGATTTAGTTATGTCCTCTTTTTGTAGCATAGCATCACCCTCATGATTGGTGTACTAGTGATATCTTGATATTTTCCCCTTCTTCCCCTTTGTTCTTTCCATATTTTTCTCTTTTGTAGGTACATTAATTTAGTATTTGATATCTTCTTGATGGATCCTCCTTCGATACCTTAGCAACATCCATTGAGAGGTGGCAATGTTATAACCACTTTTTTAGTTTGCTTTGAATCAAAACTAAATGTAGTTTTATAATTTTTCGATGAGGATTTAAGCATCAAATCCTCCAAGTAAACCATCACAAGGAAGATTCTTAGCTCCTTGGGACTATCAAGAATCATTTGTATTTATAATCCAACTTATGTACTTAATTTTCCATAATCCTTGAAAAAATTTAAAACCAAGATTTTTCTAAGTGTTGGAGCTATTATGGATTCTACATTATGTGGAATCCCAAATGGTACATCTTAAGCTTCCTTGATATCACAAAGTTTGCATTTGGTAAATTTGATAGTTTGACACAAAGACCCCTAGGATAAAAATTTTTAAGTGTTAGAGGTGATGGGGGGTTTCTTTGATACAACAACATAAAATGCCTATATTTTTGGCATTCAAAGGCCTCTAAGGATCATTTAGGATCACATCCTGACTTTTTAGCATTAATTCCAAAAGCTTTGGAGAATTCTTTAAAAAGTCCAAAATTTTTGTAAGTTTTATTATTACTGATGCTACATTAGCATTAACATTGATATTAGCATTAGCATCACCATTGTTAAAACTCCTGAAACTTATTGAAAATGTATTTTAATATGCACCATGGATCCCTGGGGCCAAAATGACTCATGGGTAGTAGTTTTAGCACTTTAGGATTCTAGAATTAGAACTCTTTTGCAAGTTTTTCAAAACTTAAAAAATGGATATTTTTGACTAAGTATAGGATACTGACAATGTTAGAACTCATCTTGGCATCTCTGAAATCATCCCATACACCAAGTTCATAGAATTCCACTAGTTTATAGATTTCTCGATACTTCAAAATCATCATCTTCATGTATTCTAGGATTAGTGTAATGTCCTGTCCCTTGTTAAAGATGGAAATAATTGTAAATAATGTAATTAACCTTCAAATGAAGGGGCACCTCATTATGAGGAGTTATGATTATTCATGTATCCCTTGGGAAAGGGTTTGACCTATACCATTTAAGGTCAAGTTTAGAGGTCATGCTAGTATGGAGTTACGGAGCTGGGAAAGGCAAGTGATGGGAGCCAGGTGAAGTAGGAAAATAAGGGACTAATCACCCCTTTAGTTGGATAGCCTAACTATGGTGGTAGTGCTAGATTGCCTTTAAGGCTTAAGTGGCATAGGAAGATAACCCAAAGGTGTTACCACACTCTCTCCTATTAATAAAATTTTTCATTTTCCTCTTTTTAATTTCATAGTACCAATTAATTTATTTATTAAGAATTTATGATGTTTCCATTATATTATTTAAGAAAACAATGAATGCGGCAAATTAAGTGATCATATTTTTACAACATCTAGAAATGGGATGTCACATTTAGTATCAGAGCAAACCACGATTTAGGAGCAAAAGTAGAAGAAAAAAATTATTTTATTATTATTGTAAAACACAAGTATATCTAAGCAAAATGCCAAAATGGAATAAAAGTATTATATTATATTATTTTATTATGTAATAGAATAAGAGAAAGTACATCCAAGAAGAATACATAAAAGGAAGAATGGGGAAAGAAGAAAAACATTGGAAAGATGTAGAACAACTGTGATCATTTGTTGTGATTGAACGATTCAAGGAGATTTATGACTATCTTCAATTATGCTTCCCTTTCTTCATCAGTGGCATTCTTCTTGCTAAGCACTACCTTACATTCAGCTAATCCATCATACAATTGTTTGATGTACTCAATTGCACGTCTTATTGCAACTACTGATTCCTCCTTTCTTTTAAGTTGGGTCCTCAACATATCCATTTGTATTGATCGATCATCCATGTCCTTTTGTCATTCCTTCTCTTTTATCTGCATAAAGAAGACTTAAATTATGAGTTATGAATAAATCAAGAAAAATGGAAGAGTGAAAAAAATAAGTATTTACTTAAAATCAATCATTGTCAATTTGAAGGAACTGTTCATAAGTCTCCAAATGGCAAGTATAGCATGTTGCACTCTCCAATTCTCCTAAGAGTTGCTCTAGATCTTTTACAACATTTGGAGCATCCTCGAGAATTGGATGCAAAGATGATGAAACTCCAGCCTATATTAAATCATAATCTACCTTGAAGTTGCATGATTGAGACTCCCATAAGTGGTAAAAATTCTCTTGAATAGAATAAAATTTATTATCAGAAATTTGTTGACTAATACGCTGAAGAGGCATGAGTTCTTTTTCAGTAGCCACCACTATTTGCCCCATCAAATACGAAGAACTCGAGATAGAGAAAGAAGAAACCACTGGAATAGACTCAGGAAGTGGTGTTGATGTTGCTTATTAAAGGGAACCTCTTATAGGTGTTGCAAAAAAGAAAAAAAAAGAAAAAAAAAAAGGAGGCATGATAGGCGTTGCAGAAAAAGGAGCCATGCTTGGTGATCTAGATGGAAGAATGGAAGTTTGTTTAGAAGTGGTACCTGCATCATCTCTATCCATCTCTTGGATAAAGTATTGTCACTCCATAGAAATTTGCAACACAAAAATGAACATTATACAAAGGAAAGAGGGAAGTATTCAAACCATTTAATAATTAAAACTTACCTATGGTTGCTTTCCCTTATCTTGTCTTGTACTTTGTCAAGTTTGTTAAGGTGGTTGTTGAGCCTACTGTTGGGCTTGTTGTCTTATAACTACTAGACCACTAGAACTTTACCTAGTATGTTGCCTTTGCAAAAAGAAAAAGAAATTTATTAGAAAAACATATAAGATATTAAACTAAGTTATTGTGTGTGTGTATTTAAATATATACCTTAGGAGTAGAAAGTGTGATTTATTCTTGTGATTGAACTGTACCAAAAATCAAAGTACCTTAAACTTCTTTAGTCTGTGTAGCTCTAGCCTAGGAAATCTAAATCGGTTCATTCTACAACATAGATTGCACTGTCAAATACATAAAATAAAGACATAATCAACAACAAGGAAACAATAAATACATAAAAATACCTTGTTGATTTCCTCCAAATTCTGAGCATGTTGTAAAGTTAGCTGACCTTTCTTGGCACCCACAATCTTACTTCCTATAAAAAAGACATAATCAAGAACAAAAAAATAATAAATACATAAAAATATCTCATTGATTTCCTCTTGATTTTGAGCATGCGGTAAAGCTAGCTAACCTGTCTTGGCACCCACAATCTTACTTCCTATAACTCATCTTCGAGAAATTTAGGGCATAATCAAGGATTGTAACGACTAAAACGTTTATTTGGATGATCATAACTTAGGATCAAACACATGAAGAAGGGTACGCAACATAGCGCATAAGATTTGGTAGGATTTTTCTAATATTAGTAAATCCAGCCATGGCATTATACCAAGCAAAGAAACAAGAGAATGACCAGTCATAAATTCTACCAGTTATGGCACCATGAAATATGTAAATAGAATAAGAATTAAGATGGGATTGTTGTTTATATCACAAAACCTTGCTAGAAATAAGTAGACATAAATCAAAGTAAACCTTATTAATGAAACCTCTATGAAAAAATTGGCTTTTGCCAAGAGTATAATCAATAACATAATCAAATAATTCCTTTTTGCAAAATGATTTAAATTTTGGGGAGAAAGCTAATGGAATTAAAGGATCCTCTCATTGCTGAAAACCTAACGCTATTTGAATATTAGAAAGAAGGATTGCTATTATTCCAAAAACTAACTAGTAAGTAGAACTTTTCTTACTATTATACTATTTACACTATTCCATGAGAATGCCTTTGCAATATGAAAGTTTAAAAATGGGAAAGATAAGTAAATTAGATAACCTAGAAGTTGTAAGGTACTAAAACCCTTCCTTTTCAAGTAAGCTACAAACATAATTGAAAGCAAAGAGTACATTATTTTGATGTAAAACAATAATGGTCGATTGAGAGCTACTTAAAAGACTTGAGGTAGAGGTGAAGCTTAACGCTTGGGAACCATGATGAAGATGGTTATAATCCTTTGATAGTAGAAAATATTCAAGCTTCTCCACTGATAAAATCCTTCAATCTTCTGCTGCTAATAAAATCCTTCAATCTTCTATTGATATTGAATTATGATGAGCAAAGTCTTCTTCTCATATTTATAATACAACCATAAAAATCTTAGTAGAAGTAAAGAGGAAGTTTTAACTTAAGTTAATCAAAGATTTGATAAAGCCAACATTCACTTTATAAAGAAGATAATGTTTACTTTTTCTGATTTTGTGATTTCTAGGTTCACTAAAATAAAATGATCTCTAACTTAACTCAAAGTGCTCTCCGAAATGATTCCAACGATACCAATTTCATCAAAATTGGACTTACAGTTTTAAAAGATATAGTAATTCCTAGGTTATGTGTAGTTTAAAATTAAAAAAGTTTTTTTTTTCAAATCTTTAAATTTTAAATTTTAACTTAAAAAAAAAGAGGGGCTAGAGGTCTCAAGTTCAATTTCTAGCTCAAAAAAAACTTTCTTATAAATAAAAAAACATTATATATATATATATAAATTAAAAATATTTTTGGCCCTAGTGGCCAAGGCTGTGATAGGCCCTTATTGCAAATCACGACAGGGGTTGGCAAGCCCATCTGGGATAGTAGCAAAGCATCTACCACACTATAGAGGGATTGGTCCTTGGGCTAGCCCCAAAGGCAATCCAACACTACACATTATGCTTGCATCTTCTACCACCTTCAACTACATTGCACCTGCACCTTTTGCCATCTTCCACCATGCTTGCCTTTTGCCATTTGTTGCCTCACTACCCAATATTACATTACCCATTGTTGTGCACTTGCTACCATTGTCACGCATTGATGCTCACCATTGCTTGCCCACTGTTTGTTGCTGCATGCCTGCCATTGTGCAGTGCTATGCATTTGCCACCACAAACTACCTCCTGTGCCACAACAAACCACCTCTTGTGCTATCATAAGCCACCTCCCACATCGTCATAAATGACCTCCTATGCCACCATAAACCACCTCTTGTGCTGCCATAAACCATCTCTCTGGACATCGCTAGAAATCGCCTCTCCATCAAACACATGCAAAAGTTGCATAGGCCCTGAGATGGGCTGTGTTGGCCTAGTGATGGGCTATGTAGGCCCTAAGATGGGCCACACTAGCCTAGTGATGGGCTATGTAGGCCCTAAGATGGGCTGTACATGCCTTATTAAGGATTGCATGGACCTTGAGATAGGTTGTGTTAGCCCTGAGGAGGGTTGCACGAACCCTTGAAGTAGGCTACACTGGCCCAGAGGAGAGGAGGGCCATGTGGACCTTGGAATAGCCATCGTTCGTGTAGTAAAAAAAAAGTTTGTCTATAGACGAGAAAAATTGAAATTCTCGTCAGCTAATAGAAATTTTTTTTAATTATTTTTTCGTAATTGTTTATTTAAATTAAAAACATGTATGATTATTTTCAAAAATTCAAATTGGTGCCTTGGTAACAAGGGGGATAAAACCTTCATCATTAAGCATGCTTGTTCTAGAGTAGAACTGGGATGGGTGACCTCCTGGAAAGTCTTGAAAAATGTGCAAGTTTTATAAATTTGAAATAACTATAACTTCTGAATTTGGAGTCCATTTTCAACTAAACAAAAATCGATTCCAATAGATTTGAACCTTCCAAACTCAATGGAACTATTAGATTTAGCTTTTGGATTATAGAAAATTAGCATTTTAATCCATTGTTTAAGGTTCCAAAAATAATTAGGATTTGACAAATCCATGACAGTTTCAACTTCTTCTGTAATTGATTAACTATTTCAAGACCCATAAAAAGGGCCATAGAAGCTAAGGATTATCAATATACCTAATTTCTTCAACTTAATGATGTTAAAAATCCAAGGAATAAATTAGAGAGAAATGAAGGCCCAAGTCAAAGACTAGATGAATGCCCTTGAAGATCAAATTAATGAGATTAGTGATGTTCAAGAAGAGCTTCATCAATCAAATCAGAAGTTTAGGATAGAGATGCAAAATATGTCTAAGGAAATAAGAAAATTATCCCATAATTCAAAGGATAAATGGTTAGATGTGTAAGGAAATATGGATTCCTTTGCAGACTCTATCAAGTAATTAACTGACCATCTTACTCAGCCTTCAATTCCTACTCACCTTCCCCTAGGGATCCATACAAAAAACAACCGCCACCTACTAATGGAAAAGATACCAAAATCCCTCCTTTAGGCTATAGAGTAGAAACCAAAGGTGAGCGATATGGGAACTAGCTTAATCCACCTAGAGAATTGCTAACACAAATTCATGCCAAGAAAGTAACATTAGATCATTATGATGGAGCTCCTGGATCTAGTGCCAAGGCAAAGAATTGGCTTAATATAATTAAAAACTACTTCAATATGTTGAATTTATCAAGTCATGAACATTTAGAAGTTATCTCCTTGTATTTAAGAGGACTTGTGGCAACATGGTGGAATGGACTGAGATCTCAAGGTTTGATTACAAATTGGCTTAATTTCTATTTAGATTTTGAACAAAAATTTGTACCCAATTCTTTCCTCAAAGAGCGTAAAATGAGATTTGATTCCTTAAGATTGGGAAAGCAATTTGTAGAAGATTACTATAAGGAATTCTATGATCTTTCTTGGTATGTAAGCCATCAAGATGAGGGAGAATTAGTTTCAAAATTCATTAGTGGACTACATGCTCAACTACATCCCTAAACACAAGCTCATAATGCTCAAACTATTGATGAAGCATATAGAATCGCTAAGGATTATGAGGAATCAAATCAGATATGAGCTATCCTTCAACAAAAAACTCTTTGACAAACCACCTTTCCACAAGAAATAATAGAGGAAACACCAACTAAAAGAGCTTGATATGGATCAGGATGTTTTGTTTGTGGTGAAGATCATTTCAAATGAGATTGTCCAAAATTGTGAATAAAATTACAAAGGACCAACCAAATTAGGAATCTAAAACCCAACCCAAATATGAACAAAGGAAAAATTCCAATCACATCATAGCTATGAAGAAGGTATTTGCATCAACTACATTAGGTTTGCATAAATTTTGATTTGTTTTATTGATTTTTGAAGGTTCAATTAAAGGTAAACAAATTAAATTTTTGATTGATAGTGGTGCCAGTGATAACTTTATTTCTTCAAAGTTAATTAATTTATTGAAATTAATTTTACCTTTTAAGAAAATTTTTAAGATAAAATTGGCAGATGGAATGATCATGAGCAAGCATACTAGGCATGGAGAAATTAACTTTACTTTGCAAAACATGCCTTTCATTGATGAATTCTTTGAATTTGAACTAGGCAATGTTGATGTAATTTTAGGAATGTCTTTCCTACAAAAATTTGATATTATTGCCCACTTTGAAACTTGTATTTTAAAATTCCCAACCACTAATGGAATCAGTGTTCTAAAGGGGGTAGGAACAACAAGGAAAATCCATACAATAACCATTAAGCAAGCTAAGAAATTAGTCAAAAAGGGTGCTACGATGTTGGTTGTCAAAGTAACCCAACCTTAGAGATCTTTAGGTACTAAGATTCCAAAAGAACTAAGGAGTATAAAGATTCAGTATTTGGTGAAATGAGAGAACTACCTCCAAAAAGAACTATTGAGCATGCTATTGATATTTTTCCAGGTACACAATCTATTTGAAAAGCCTCTTATAGATTTTCTACTTCTGAATTAAGAGAAATAAAAGTACAATTAGACCAATTATTGGAAGAAGAGAAAATTCAACCTAGTGTATCACCTTGGGGTGCACCAATCTTATTCGTTAAAAAGAGAGATGTTATGCTAAGATTATGCATCAATTATAGAGAATTTAACAAAGTGACGACTAAAAATACTTGTCCTTTGCCTAGTATTGATGATTTTTTTGATCAACTTACAAGTACATGTTACTTTTCAAAGATTGATTTAAAATTAGGTTATCACCAAATAAGGATCAAGAAGAAAGATATTGAGAAAACTACTTTCAGAACCAGGTATGGATTATAAAAATTTGTTGTGATGCCATTTGGATTAACTAATGCACCTACAACATTCATGGAATTAATGAATAATATTTTTCATGAATATCTTGATCAATTTGGTATAGTATTTATGGATGATATACTTGTTTATTCTAAGTTCAGAGAAGAACATGTCAAACATTTGAAAATTATAATGGAAATTCTTAAAGAGCATTAGTTAAAGCTAAATTGAGTAAATATGAACTCTTTAAGGAAGAAGTTTCATACTTAGGTCATATAGTTTTTAAGAAAGGATTGCAAGTAGATTTAGCAAAAATTAGTGCGATTTGGGACTAGCCTAAATTAAAATATGTTATAGTAATTCATAGCTTCTTGGGTTTAGTTGGTTTTTATCAACATTTCATTAAAGCTTATGCTACCTTGGTAGCCCCATTAACTAACCTTTTATAGGAGAAACATGTGTTTAAATTTGATGAAAAATCCAGTGAAGCTTTCCTCATATTAAAGATGCTACTTACAATAACAGCTATTCTAAGAATTTTGGATGAAGAATTACCATATGAAGTATCCATGTATGCCTATGGAATAAAAATTAGTGTAGTTCTTTCACAAGAAGATAAGGTGGTATGTTATGAATCTCATAAATTACAAGGAGCTGAGGTAAATTACTCAACCCATGATTTAGAATTGCTAGCAATTGTCCATGCTTTGAAAGCTTGGAGATATTATATTTGTGGAAAAAGGTCTGTACTAAAAACAAATCATAAAAGTTCAAAATATTTATAGAGATAGCCTATTTTAAATACTTGTCAAAGGTGATGGGTAGAATTATTGGTTGAATATGATTTTGAAATCAAATATATCCCCAATAAGAAAAATGTGATAGCCAATGCCCTTAGTCAAATATGGAACTTAATGATAAGTGTGGTAATGATCCCTATGAAATAAGAAATCAAGGAAAAAATAAAAGAAGACCCTTATTTTAAGACGATTTTAACTAATATTTTCTTCAAGCCTCAATATCAACTTACCTCCAATGGTTTATTGATGAAAGGACAAAGAGTGTGCCTACCAAAAGGAAATTGGAGACTAAGGTTGTTGTGTGAAGCACATGAAGTGCCATATGCAGGACCCAAGTTATATTAAGACCTATATGATGATATGAAATCTTATTTTTGGCTTAGAATGAAGAATGATATGTCCTCATACATTAAAAATTATCCAACATGCCAAAAAATAAAAGTTGAACAGAGAAAACCTAGAGGGTTATTATAACCTATGGAAGTCCCAACTTGGAAATGGGAAGATGTCACTGTGGATTTCATTGTGGGATTACCAATAACTAAAAAGGAAAATGATTTAATTTTCATAGTGGTTGATCATCTATCAAAGATGACACATTTTATAACTTTGAAATCTACAAACACAACAGAAGAAGTAGCCGAAAAATCCATATGTGAAGTATTTTGATTGCATTGTTGTCCAAAATCTGTCACTCAAACAGAGATCCCAAGTTCATATCTAAATTTTGGAAAAATTTCTTTAGAGAGCTTGGAACCTAGTTGAAATTTAGCATAGCTTACCACCTTGAGATTGACGGGAAAATTGAGCATGTGAATAAAATATTAGAAGATATCCTACGAAGCTATGTTAGGTATAGAAAAAAAATGTGGGAGAATTATTTGCACCTAGTAGGATTTTCCTATAATAAAAATTATCAAGGTTCCATACATTGAATACCATTCAAAGTAGTGTATGGACATAATTGTCATACACCACCAACCTAGGTGGATCCAACCTTAAGAATAGAATGCAAGGAAGAAGAAATGAAAATAATGGAAAACATTATCACAAGATTTAAATAAAATTTACAAGCTACCTAATATAACTATAAAGGACATGCAGATCAACACTAACTTAAAAAAGAATTCCAAGTAGAGGATCAAGTACTGTTGAGAGTAAAACCTACCAAAAGTTCTCTTAAACATGGAAAATATACTAAATTAGCACCTAGATATTGTGGACCTTTTGAAATCTCTAAAAGAATTAGTGAAGTAGCATATTGCTTAAATCTTGCAACTATAGTGTTGATCCCAAGACCTTGAGATTAAAATTTTTCTAATTATAGTGTTGACACTAATGTTAACACTTGCATCAGTAGTCATATCATGGTCCTTCACATCCTTGGGGCTTATCTCTCTTGTAGTTTGATCCATCTTAGGGTTTTCTAGGCTCTTTGGTAGTCAACAAGCATCATTTCGGTTCATTTTTATGTCAATTTGGGTATCTTAAAAGCTACAAACAACAACTTGAAAAATGATTAAATTTTTTCTTAGTACAAAGCTAATGCTAATATTGACACCAACATCAATGTTAGTATCAGCATCTGAGTAGGATTTGAAATGATATCATTGATCTTTCCAAATAGCATTAAACTTCATTCGTTGGCATCATGAGCTCCTCGACATCATTTGACATTAGTTTGGGCATTAAATGAGATCTCAGAAGTTTAAAACTTTACAATAGATAAAGTGAAAAAAGTTTTTCAAGCAACACTAATGCATCCAAAGTTTTCTAGCCATCATGCTTTTTACCAACATTTGATAATGTCCATAGGCTTCTTAGGCTCATCAACATTGTCTTGGTAGCATTTGACATTAGTTCAAATATCAAATGAGATCCTAGATACTCAAAAATTACAAATTGATCAAAATTTTGATGCCATCATTGATGCTGATGCTGATGCCATCATTAGTATTTTCATCATCATTCTTAAGACCTAAACCATGCTTCCTTGATACTTGTAATCAATGTACATCATCTCCTAACCTCATGGAATCCTCAACATCATGTCAGCATCATTCAACCTTAGTTTGGACATCAAATGAGATCCTAAAGGCCCAAAACTTTATATTGGGAAAAACTAAAAAAAATTGTCTAACTCTTAGTAATGTTGATGGTAACACTAATGTCAAAATTAGTGTCACCATTGATGGGATCCACATTGCTCAATCTATGTATAAAACTTGCTAAGAATAAAGTTCATACTAACTCCCAACAGACATCACTTAGCTCTGAGCTTGAAATTGGTAACCCCTACCATATAAAGATGGCATCAAAAAATATATTTTAGGATTGATTTCTTGAGATCTTAAGAACTTTTTAAGATTTTGAGAGATCAAGAAGATGTATAACAAACCTCCCGATGTCACCTGCATGCTCCACAACTACCATAACTTGTTTAGGCTCTAGTATGAGCACTGACATGACATCCATGTCAATCAAGTAGCATCTATGTTAGCCCTCAAAATTTAGGATTATTTAGGCTTCAACATCACTTTTTAGAGTTGGATTTTTTTCAGTTACAACATTAGTGATGGGACACTTGGCCAAAATAGTCCTATTTTGACTCAAAATTAATTTTGGATTACTCGAACAACTTCTTTTTTCCATATCCTCAATCATTAGAGATTCAATTACATATTCCAAATTCATATTTTACTTACAAATCAAGTTTTTATTGTTATTTTTATCTCACTTATGTTTTTACTCCAACATTTATAGTTTAATCCTCCTTAGGAGGTAAAACACTTGATTTTCAATAATAAGGCATTTTTATTCTTTAGGAAGGAAACCTAAACTCTTCTCCTTCATACTATAGTTTTATATTTTGATCTTTTATGCTATTTTATTCATGTTTAACACAGTATTTCTTCTATCGCTTGTAGTGCATTCTATACTTAGTTTATTTTTGACATTTTACACTTAGTCATTTTTTGAATGGTAAACACTTAATTATTTTTCAATATTTTAACTATACATTTTTACCTTTTCATTGCTATTCCTAGTTCATGTTTGGTAGGATTAAGACCACATTTGATTGGAGATTTATATCCTACCATGTCATTAGCATTAACTTAAGTAAATATTATATTAAATTGAAGACCATTTGTGGTTGTAGGATAAGTATTCCAACATTAGTTTGTGGAGGCATCCTTGTCAAAGTGTAAAGAACATTTCTATGAGAACATTTTTGGCACTAGAAGAAGGGATAATAGAGTTTCTAGCATCTCAAACTTACATAGAGTAGCCTACAGGTGCTTTTCACCACTTAGAATATTTCTTACACTTTTCATTCTTAGTTTATTTTTTTACTCTACACTTGATCTTGTCTTCTTCTAAGTGTGTATGTAGGAGATACTTGTTAATATCATGTTTGGCCAAGGTTCTAACTCCACCAACTTCAAAATTTGTAAATTGATAAAAGAATGCAAGAAATAGATTTTTATAGCATTTATGATGTAGAATGCTTATAAGGTCGCATGTGCTAAGTGAGAACTAAGTATCATCTTTCCTAAGAATGAGCTAAGGAGGATAGCTGCTTATGAAATAGCCAATGGTTTAGGACCGCTCCTAATCAATTGTTGTTATAATAATATCATTTTATGGAATAGTAACATTAGAAATAGTAAGTTTATTTGGAAAGAGACTTAGAAGCTTTACATATCAATAGGAAGTTTGTGATTAAATTTAGTCATCTCTATTATTGAAACAAGTAATGTGATATTCTTAGCAACATTAGATAGAAATTTTATGAATTTTGGCTCATAATGTTATTTCCCTAGAATGTGAGTGTATAAAATGAAAATCCCTAGATGAAGAACAATGTTTACAAAGATAAAATACTCACAAAAATACACAAAAGAAGTTTGTCTATTATAGCTAGGATTCTGAGAATGATTCTTGAGAACAAAAATTTTAAGTATCTAAAAGCTCAAAAAAAAATTTGTAGTTAAACATATGAGCTCATTGATTCAAATTTGGAAAATCAATATGAAAAGTTCGATTTTGAGCCAATTTCAATTATGTATATCATTGGATAATTAATTACATATTCAACTTTAAGAAAAGAACTTGTGAGGGTATAAGCTAATCTAAAAGATCATTTCTTCTTATGAGGATTCTTTAGGAAGTATAAGATTAATAGAGATTGATTTGCAAAGCTAAATGGAATAGTTCTACAATTATTATGTTAGCTTGTCATAAATTAGCATTGATACAAACACTTGACTACAACAAGGTTGGATCATGGACTCAAAGCTATAGTAGTAAAAGCTCGTAGGATGAAAAATTTGGAGTGAAATTGATTTTACAAAAGAAAGCTCATGTTATTTTGTCATATGAGCTTATAAAAATGGAATGGTATGTAGAACTAGATTCTACAAATAATGTTAGCTTTATTAAATTTTGGGGATAGAAAGGGATTCTAAAGCCAAAAGTTTGATTAAATTTATGAGCCACATCAGCTTGTAGAGTTACGAAAGATTACTAGAACCAAAAATTGATTCTACAAGATAGCCCTAAAATAGTTTCATGATCCATGTTAGCTTGACTAATAAGTTTGTTAAATTGGAGAAAGTATGTAGAACCAAAAATTGGTTCTATAAATAAGCTTTAAAAATGGCTCTATCACATTAATTGACTAGATGTTAAAGATTAGCTTCATATCATCATAAAACTTGCTCTAATTTGATTCTACAAGTAAAGTTCGTGTGCCACATGGGCTGAATAAATAAATATTAGTTTAAAGGGTCAAAGGGAAAGTACCTCATGAAGTCATAGAATTGATTCATTGAGAGAAACTTTTTCTATTAGCTACATAAAATTTGAGAAGATGAGCCTTGTAAAACCAAAAATTTGTTCTATGAATAAGCATCTAAATGGCTCTACAAGTCACATTAACTAGTTGCCACCCAATCAGCATAAGTAGTGCCTTTTTGAAAGAGCTTATTCACAAAAGCCAAGTCATCAAAGTTAAGGACTCAATTTGTAGGACCAAAATTTGGTTCTTCAAGAAAGCTCTAAAATGGTTTTACCATGTTAACTAGATGGGTGAGTGAACTCGTAGAACCAAAAATTGGTTCTACAAATGAGCTTCAAAATAGTTCTATAAACCATGTTAGCACTTGTACAATACATGTTTTTAGAACTAAAAAGAGGTGTTACAAACAAAAGCTAAATGGACAATACAAGCCATGTTAGAGCTTTTTAAAGCCATAAGGCTTAAAGATGTTTGAACAAGAAAAGCCTTGTATAAAAAGTGATTCTATGAATTGGCTCTACAAATAAGCTTAAAAGTTACTCTATCACACTAGCTCTTAAGAATAGTTTGACAAGAAGAATGAAAAGATGATTTTACAACTTAAATCCATTCACCACGTAAGCCTCATAAAGAAAAGCAATTCGTAGAACTGAAAAATAGCTTACAAGTAGGTTCATTTTTGGTTCTACCATGTTAGCACTTTGGAATGGGTTTCTAGAATGAAAAAGATGTTCTATGAATAAAAGCTAAATTAGATGTACAAGCCACACCAAAATCAAAAGATGGTCCAAAAGCTCAGACATGGATCTTTCTATAGAATTCTCTACATGTTATTAATTACAATTTTAATCTAGATTAGCATGGCTTGTGTAAGAAAATTATTTAAAGATTTAAGAAAAACTTGAAAGCCATGTAAATTCAATATCTAGAAAGAAGTTCATAAAATAAAAAAATGATTCTACAAGATAGCTACAAATTGGTTCTTCCACGTCAGTTTCATAAGCTACAAATTATCCTACTACACCTTCAACTTCTCAGATTATCTTCAACATTTTAATCTTATCATATACCAGTTATGAAAATGGATTAATGTTTGACACCTAGATTTGGTGTAGGAGGATAAACCATTTTTAAGGGTTGATGAAGACCATGACTTCATTGAGAAAATAAAGCTTAAAGTTTAGAGTCAATGAAGGATTGGTATAAATTTTATGTAAAGATAGGCCTCCACAAGCTTGGTTTTAGATCTAGGGAAAATATTATAATGGATATCATTAATCACCTAATAGCTGAAATCATCTATGAAAAAGATAAGATTTTCTTTAGAGGAAATATAGAGTACTTTATCGATATTAGTGTAAGAAAAGCATATGAGCTCTATGGCCTCATTGAAGGGTAGGAATGTAAACTTCTAAGGTTCATAGGTCCATATATTGCACCTTTAGAAGTAGAAAGGTAGATGTGGAAAAGCTCCTTAAGACATGAATCTAAGCATAAAGAAGTTTTTCCTTTGAAGTTTAAATTTTGGGAATTTAACAATGCAAGGTATTTGAAAGGTATAACAAAGAGATATAAGGAACATTGTGATTTTCCTATAGCTCCAAAAAGAATATATTTAGCTATCAAGATTTGTAATTTCATCAACCTCATGAAATAGATGTGATATATCAAAGATCTATAGATATAAAAGTTAATCAAGCTAAGAATGAAGTACTAAAATAATTAAAGAGAAGCTTGTCTATGAAGTTGCCCACTTCCACCTATGATAGACCAATCACCAAAGTTTGTAGATGGATTGAAAGTAGGGATCATCCTTTAGCTAGATATTTTTTAAAGAATATTTAGCTCTAATGGAGAAGAAATACATCTTATGAAAGCTCAAGGATCCTTAAGAGGCCATATGTGATGAGAGGTTTCCTCTTAATGACACTAAATATGCAAGGGTAAAGGCAACCAAGAAAATAAGAATGAAAAGAATAAAAGCTAACAAGGAAAATCAGCAACAAGAGCTTCTTGAGAAATAGTAGCAGTATCAACAATAAGAACTTTTCATATAGTAGTAGTACTAGGAGCTACTTAAGTAACAAAGATTACAGGAGCTATAGTAGTAATAACAGAAAGAAGGAAAAAGCTCATCATTAGCTTTAATAACTTTGGAATTCTCCTTATACTATCTAATGAAAGGAGAAACTCAGTCTTTTAAACTAAAGAAAAAGAAGGAAGAATCGTCCTTATACAAAAGCTTCATACAAAACCAAAAATCAAAATCAGAATTATCTTCCCTTATAAGGAATATGATCCTCAAACTAGAGGTCAAAATCTAGTAATGTCCTATCAAGAGATGTCATATACCATAGCTATTTTTCTTAGAGATATGAGACAAGTTATTAATAGCCAAATAGTTAAGCTAAAAAATTTCTTGATGTAGAATGAACAAAAAATATCTAAATTAAAAAAATCAAAGATACAATTAAAATTAAGGAGTCACTAGAAAATAAAGAATACAGTATGGTACAATTAGAACAAAATTTGGCTATTATGGGCTTATAATTAGAATAAGACAAGAAGGTCAAAGTTCTAGATCATTCTTATTTGTTGCAGTCTAGTTTTTAGGAGTTGATTGCTAAACTTAGCTATCACAGAGAATGGATGCAGGAAACTTAAGCCAAAATTGAAAAAGCTAAGAAGAACCAAGCCATTTTTACTCAAATGGATCATAGAGCTTAGAATTTGGCTAGAATGGCTATTGAAAAAAGAGAAGAATTCTTCCCATATAAGAAGGGGTTTTCTAGATAATATGTTGATGGTAGTTGCAAGAATAATAACATAAGTTAATTAAAAGAAGTTAGAGATGAAACAGATTTGTTCAACCATAGGAGCTACATTAAATGAGCTAACTGATTCATTAGTTGAATTAGGTGCTAAAGAAGTAGGGGTTGAAGAAATTATTAAGAAGATCAACAATGTAAGGCTATATATATTAAATCAAACCATAAAAATTTTACTCAATCATAGAAGATCTCAACAATTACCAATACAGGGGCTCCAAATTCAGAAGATTAAAATGTCTTATCAAGAGGTTCAGTGAATATCTAATGGTTTGCAACTCTATGAGGAGAATGTGAGATTAATTAAGCCATGATTTTGTAACTATTGTAACTGCCAAAAGCTAATATCTTCTCCTAATGTTTTCTTTTAGGAATGGTTTGCAACTCTATGAGGAGGGTTTGTAACTATTAGCTTTTGGCAGTAAATTCCTAAAAGAAAATGTTTGTAGAAATGCTAAATATAAAATTCATTTTAGCTTAAAACCTCTTTTCAAGAATGTAATCTGTGGTAACATTTTGACCATTAATGGAGTAGAGGTTAAGTTCCACTTCTCAAATCTGATCTTATTGTAAGAACAAGCTCACATTTGACATGTTGAGTTTTTGGTAAGACAAGTCTCATTCAAGAAGTTTTAGAAAAAAGGGGTCTTAGAGAAGATGCAATGTAGATTTAAGGGATTTAAATTTATGGAATAAGTATTTTAACACTACACAAATCCTCCTAAAATATTTTGATTTTTTATATGTAAAATTGAAAGACTAGGGTTTTCAAATTAAATTAGGCATTGCATAAAATAACTAAGTTAAACATCATGAATAGAACTTATTGGCCTGAATGCATATTTTAGTATCTGTGAGTTCAATTGAGCTCTTTAAAGATGGAATCACAAAGCCTAATAATTAGTTTCATAGTAATAAACATTGGAATAAATAGTTGAGTGCTTATGAAAACCCCTGCTTTAAGAATAGAGGCTTGATTTGAATTAGAGAAAGGATTTATTAAAGTATGTTTATCATTTCAGCTTAGTAACAAGAAATTTTAGTCTAGGAAAAAGTGAGGAAAATGGATTAACTAAATTAGCTTTGCTAACACAGAAGAGGTTAGTAGAGTCAATAAATGACTCTCTAGAGCATACCCTAATTGGTTTTGTCATGTAAGATTGATGACATGGCTAGTAAAGTTGAGCTTGTTTTCTACAAGCTAGCTCGAAAATAGTTTCATCACGTTAGCTTGGAACATTATTCACATAGTCAAAATTCTACTTTACAAAATAGCTTATTATCTATTCTATCACGTTAGCTTATTCTTATGTAAAACATACTCATGATGTGAAAAAGTAACTCAATGAAATGATTCTATAGCCATGTCAGTGTTTATAAAGATTAGTCTTGTAGAATTAAAAAGCAGCTCTACAAAATGACTCTACCATGTTAACTTTTGTCTGATGGTAAATAACTTATGGAGCAAAGAATAGATACTACAAAATGGTTCTACGAGTCACATCATCACTTGTTCATGAAGCATGAAAAAGAGATTATGCATATAATAAAATTCCACTTCATGAAAGTTTTCAAATTAGCTCTACTACATCAACTTTTGAAAAGTCAATGAGTTCGTAGAACTAAAAAAATAGTTCTAAAAAGAAGCTTTAAAACAACTTGGTGACATCAACATTTATGGAGATATGGTTCATAGAACCAAAAAGTGGTTGTACAAAATGGCTCTACAAATAAAAAGCTCATGCTCCATAGTAGCATTAAATTCTCATTTTTGCTTCTACCACATAAGCTATCTAGTAAGATCGGTTAATTGAACCAAAATTTGGTTCTACAAAGAAAAGCTAAAATTTTTTCTACAAACTACATCATCATTTGCCAATGTCAACTTGTAGAGGAAACTTGTAGAACCAAGAACTATACTTACAAGACTATTCTACTTAGGTTAGTTTTGTGGCATTCAAGTATGAAGAAAGAGTGGAATTAGTTTTGTATGTAAATATCATGTGACACATGGACTATGATTTAAACAGCCAAAATAGTTTTACAAGAGAAGCTAAAATAGATTTAAAGCCATGACTAGAATTTTTGTTTGTAGAAACAAAATTTTATTCTACGAACAAGCGCACAATTGACCTCACAATGTTAGCTCTTTTGTAAGGTATTTTTGAGAACCTAAAAGTGATTCTACAAGAGGCTCATATTTTGGCTCTTCCACGTTAAAATTTATATAGAATGGAACCCATAGAACCAAAAAAATTTCTACTAAATGGTTATATCGCTTGTAAAGAGCACATTTAGTCTTCATTTTTACATTAGATTGTAGAATCATATTCATGAATTAAAATTCAGCTTTACAAGCATATCTGAATTTTAGTTTTACTTCCGTGATAATTTTGGAAAAAATCATGAAAAATATAAGCATGCCATAGTATGTAAGCTATTTAGTGAGGAATTTTAGTTTTACTTCCGTGATAATTTTGGAAAAAATCATGAAAAATATAAGCATGCCATAGTATGTAAGCTATTTAGTGAGGAAGGTTTGTAGAGCCAAAATTCAACTATATGAAGAACCCAATTTTGAGTTCTATCGCATTGATCCTTTCATGAGGCATTTTCGAGAAGCCAAAAATTGACTTTATGAGAAAACTTCACAATGGTTTTATGAGTGTTGCAAGCATTGAAGTCCAGACATGAAGCACAATATATACAATTTCACATGTAATAAATTTAAACTTTAATCTAGCTCAAGATATTTTAAAAGGAGATTTAAAATTACGTAAGCATAAGATAAAAGAAAAATTAATAGAATTAAAAACTAACTTTGTGAGTTGGTTTCTTAATTCATCCTACCACATTAGTTCCCTAATAAAGCAAGTTTATAGAGTAGAGAAATTATTTTATGAACAAGCCCTAAATTGATTCTATAAGCCTCATTAGATCTCATTATGGACCCACCATGAATTGTACATATAACCATTTCATATTTTAATCCATCTTTGCTAAAGACATGGTTGGATATGAAATAAACTCTATAAAGAAGCTTGAATTCACTTTGCCATGTTAGATTTCTTCATAGAAAAAATTTCTATAAGCTTGAATTTAACTTTATGAACAAAGTTTAGAGAAGGCTTTACAAGTTGACAATTAAATAGGTATTTAAATCCTTAAGCCTTAAAGGAGGTAACTCAACAAAATTAAAGCTGGAGATAAATGTCCAATGCCAAATCAAACAATCTATCACAAGTTAGTGAATTAAAGAAAAAAGATCTAAATATTAATAAGCGAGATTCATACAGGTTTTGAGCACAAAGCCATTAGCAAACAAAGCTTAGAGTTGGAACTAAGTAGAGAACTAAGATAGAACTAACAAAAGGAATAGGGCTACCATTGAAGAACATAGATAGTCTTCAAGAGATTAAGGAAAGAGTAGCTGTGATGTCGCACAAAGAAAAGAAGAGGCACCACAAAAGTTTGAAGATGTTAATACTTTTTCTTTTTTTGAATATCTACAACAGTATAATTTAAATATTTATTACCTCTACTAATGGATTAGAACAATGTGACTATTGTTGGAAGTGTAGACTGTAGACCTCTTTGATTTTGAGAAAGACCATGATTTGGTAGAAAAATTAGGCTTGTGATCTGCAGAATCAATGGAGGAATGACATGAGATTTATGAAAAATAGGAATTTATAAGCTCAATTCCAAGACTAGGGAAAATCTAATTAGAGATGTCTTGAACCATTTAGTAGTAGAGAAAATCTACAAAAAGGACAAGCTACCGTTCAAGAATAATACTGAGAGCTTCATTGACATCAGTGTTAGGAAAGCATATAAGCTGCATGGGTTAATGAAGCCAAATATTATAGAGATTAAAACTCAATAGTATAATGAAGAGGTGCTAAGCGGGAGATTTTGGAATCATCCCAAGTCTAGGAAGAGCATCAAGCTACCACCATCCAACTTGGTAAAAGCTTGGGGCACAGAAAAGCCATTCCTAAAGCTTCAGAGCTCATGTGCCATCATAGGATTTTTATTTCGACTATAAATTTTTGCTCTATTTGTGATATTAATATTATTGTTGACTATCATGTCTAGGCTTGGGTAGCACTAGAAAATAAAAGGATCTACTTCCCTATATAATACATGAATGATGCATTATAACATAGCCTATCGAAGTTCCATGAGCAAGAGGCATAGTTGAAACTAAGTTTGTTTTTAATAGAATTTTTGCTAAGTGAAGTACTAAAAACTAAAAGAATAACTCCAATTCTTGAAGACTACATGTCATAGAGAAGGGCTCACCCAAAGGACCTTTGTTACAACCTTTTTTTGGTTATTTGTTAGAAGAGCTTTTTCAATGTGTAAACCTTAAAGTTCTTGATGAATTGTGTATACCATCAGTTGATTAAGTTGATTTTGGGTGTTTTTTCATTAAGGATTGACCAATAGGTCATTAATGAAATAAGGAAAAAGTCTGATGGAGCTGTTTTTCTTCATGCTTATTATACATAGGTTCTCATAGTAGGATTTAAAGGAAAAGCTTTTAAACTACCTAGGTTTTTGACTCTATATTTGGTTGCATTGGAGGTTGGGTAAAAACTATAAGAGAGCCTTTTGGGGCATGAATACAAGCATAAATAAAATTTTCCTCTTGAATTGGGCTTTTGGAAATTCATCAATTCAAGGCATTGAGAGCCATGGCTAGAAGATTTAGAGAGTAGTGCAATTTTTCTTTAGCTTAGAAATGGATATATTCCACTATCAAAACTAGGAAGGTTCATAAATCCAATGACACTAACATGGTTTATTTTAGGGCTATTGGCAAAGAAGTTAATCAAGCCAAAAAATAGCCTCTAGCACAACTAAGAAAAAGCTTATCAATGAAGTTGCCAACTTCAGCTTGTGATGCCCTAGTGATTGAAGTGTGTAGATGCATGGAGGATAAAGAACATCCTTTAGCTAGAGATTTTTTAGAGGAGTGTCTAGCTATAATTGAGGAAAATTACTTCTCATAGAAACTATTAGAGCCAAAGAATGATATTCTTGATGAGAGGTTTCTTCTTGATGAGGCAAAATATGCTAGGGTGAGAACTATAAGGAAAGCTAGAGTTGATCAAGCAAGGATTAAGAAGGAACAATAGCTACAAAAGCAAAAATTAAAAGAGAAACAACCATAGTAGCTTCTGGAACAATAGAAGCTAATAAATGTATAGAAACATCAAGAGTAGCAGCAACAACAGAAGGGAGGGAAAGCTCATCTTTAGCCATGACTTTCCCATCTAGATATCTAATGAAGGGAGCATCACAAGCTTGTAAGATTAGAGACAAATAAGGTTTCTTGAGTTAAAATCACCTCACTACACTTGAGATAGAAGCCAACTTGATCTTCTAGTATAATGAAGATGATCCATAGATAGGAAAATAGAAGCCTTTGATGTTCCATAAAGATACATTTGAGACTATAGCCACATTCAACAAGGACATGGGACAAATAGCTAATAGCTAGATAGCCAAGATCAAGGAATTTCTCTTGCAAAATGAATAGGAAGTTTCAATGTTACAAGAGGAAGTCAAAATTCTAAAAGATCAAAAAAAGTAGCTCAGGGCAATAGTAACCATCAAGGAGTCATAGCTTGAGAGCAAAGAATATGAAAATAAGCAACTAGAAGAAAGGTTAACTATTATAAGCTCAGAATTAGAGCATACAAGAAACTAAAAATCTTTGGATTATTCTCATCTTGCTTTATTGAGCTTTAAGGAAGTCATAACTAACATGAATTATAGTAAAGAGTGGATGACAGAGATGAAGGAAGAAATTTCAAAAATGAAAGAAGAACAAGCTATGTTCATATGAATGGAAGAAACAATTCAAGAGTGATATGAGCTGGCCACAACCAAAATAGAGTAGTTGTCCTAGTACATGCAAGGTTTCATTGATACAATGATGATGTTGATTATAGGAATCATGCTTTAAGCTACCAAAAAGAAGTTAAGATTTCAACAAGCTTGTTCTAGTGCAAAAGCTGCATTAATTAAAACAAACAATTCAAGAACAATCTAGCTTAGGAGAGGAAAGTGTGGAGGAGGTTATTAAGAAGCTTGATAATAATGAGCTAGATTCAATGAATCAGGCTATTAAGGTTCTTATTAACCATGGAAAGTTATCTTGCTAGTTGTCAAAAAAAGGGCTCTAAGTTTAGAGAATGGAGAAGATCTATTAAGAAGTTAAGTAGTTAGCCAAAGGATTGCAATTATACGAAGTGAGTCTAAGGAGATTACAACCTTAAATTCTATAACTACTATAACTAGCAAAAGATAATATAAAAGCCTAGGGTAGATTTGTTAAAAAATCCCTTTTGGGGAATGATGAGACGAAAAAATCATTGGGCCGCGATATCGCGTCTTACCCTGCGATATCGCGTATGCGATATCGCGTCCTGCCACCATTTCTATAAATAAGAGGCGGCACTCCCTTCATTTCCCAATCCTGGCTAGTGTAGCGAAGCTCTAGCAGATTGATCACTCCAGAGTTAGAATTTTTCCCCATGTGCCCGCAGTAGGAGTCCTAGAGTGAACAGCTCTTTATTCGAGCAGCTTGTAACCTGAACCCAAGTTGTGTATGGCAATAAAGATGAACTTGTTTGGATAAACCTTGCAGCAC